>VXBX01008449.1:812602-851596 GCA_013400415.1 Scytalopus superciliaris | reverse complement strand
GTTAAAAGAGTTCTCAGTGATCTCAAGTACTACATCACAATCTTGTCATGAACTTGGAGAGATAAAAATCATATTACACTTGATGGAATCGTTAAAAATAGAACATTTCAAACACAATACAGACATTCACTCTGAATAGCTCTAGATGGAATTGTAGAGGAAATATTTTGATGAAAAAAATCATATTGGTAACCAAAAAAGAAATGTACTTCCTTTTGATATATGAGCTTAGCTTTTGGTAGAGAAAAAGTTTCAAGGATTTCTGGCTGCCTCTTGTTATATACCAAATTGATTTCCAAAATTAAGACTTGAAACTTATCACTCATAACCTCTTGTGCACTCAAAAATGCTTTAGATTTTTAAAATTAAGAAGTTTATAGCATTAATAACTGCATAGCATTTTATGAGCATTATTGTGCCAGCCACTACCCACATACATGCAGACAGACCCCAAGAGTAGCAGCTTGCATTCTAAATAAATCATGAGGGCAAATATTTTTCTTTCCACTTATCCTTTACAAACAGTATTGACAATTTAGGGAATTAAGTAGACATTTATGGTATTTGAGAATATAATTGCACTATTTAACATTCACCAGAAAGCAGCTGCCATTACTCCTGAGGGAAAGCCAGTCATGGGTATGATTACAAAGAAGCTGTGAGAACTGAGTTAATTGAAAAAAAAAAACCAGGAGGACTTATAGGTAAGAGCAAGGAAAAAATGTGATAAATTAGTTTTCTTGAGACTTTACAAAGAATGAATCTGGGAAAGTCACTATAATTTCTAAGTTATGTATTTCCAGTGTGCAATTTACAAGAGAAAATAATATCCCCTTGCATGTCCCAAAGAAATGTCAAGAAAGGTTATTTAGACTCGATAGCATAATAGTAATAATAATAATAATAAAAATTAATTAAAATTCAACTACATTCAAAACCTGCAAGACTTTGAACCAATAAACATACCAAAAGTTCCTCTTTGAACCACCATTCCCCTGCCCCAGCACAATAAAGAATCATCTGAACAAATTTACTGAAACTTTGAAGAATATGCTAGATTTTCTGATTTTTTGGGGGTTAAAAACAACCAAACCAAATCAAACCAAAACACAAGTTCTTAAAATTCAGTGTTTGATTGATATGAAAAAGCTGAAATTTTCACTTTAATTTATTCTTTTACCTTGTCTCATTCTTCTCATGTATTTAACACATTAATCAGAAGAAATAGCATTTCAGCCTTCCCAAATCAGAGTGTTTTTCTTTAAATATATCATAAATTCGATCCTCATAACTTGGAAACCTGGTCAACATCTATTTATTGACACTTCTACTCATTTTTTGGGTCCAGCAAAATGTAAAATTGAATGTTTAGTATTCAGTTGAATGTTGGATCTCATCTACCATTACCCCACTGCAATGTTGTAATGTTTTGCCAGTGTTTCAAATCTGTATGCTTCTGAAAAATGCTCTGCTTGACCCCTTTTTTATTAAAAAAAAAAAAAAAAAAAGGGGAAAACTATCTCCCAGACTCCTGAGTGGTAGAGATTAGGCAATATGGGTGAAAAACACAGGGTAGTAAGGAAGGTTCAGTGAAAATTCTCTTATTTAAGACTTTCTTTATCATTTTATGGCATGAAAATGATTAGTTTGATTGCCCTTTCTGCTCTAACTGTGCATAGCATTGCACTAATCAGACTATGGTGACTAAAGGGTATTCAGGAATCTGGGTATGGAGTGTTCTTTAAAGGCTCTGAATTGTCCAATCTCTATTGTAAATTCAAGGACTGGAGGTGATTAAAAGAAATTATAAATGGTGTCAGTACAGAGATCAGCCTTGAAAGGCTGTCTTTAATTAGGGTCCTCAAAAGGTCTCCTCTTTAGAACCAAAACCTCTTCAGAAAGTGCCAGTTTATTGTCTTCATTTGTCCACTTGCAAACTACAGTGCTTAATTATTGTTCTAATATGAATACTTAGTTTGACTCCAGCATTATATTGCATTTGGATACAAAATATAGGTACAAGAAGAGAAAAAAATAACTAGAAATACTCACCTTCACTGTACATTAACACTCGTGTTTCTGTGTTCCTGACTTGGGTAGGCAGAATAATGCACTCCTGAGGTCTCATTGACAATATAGAGATATATAAAAGAAATCCGGGACTGGGGATTTGTAGGCATTGGTTGCAAATAAACTCTTTTCAGTGATGTAGCTATACATCAGTTATCTGAACAATGGATGATATCTAGAACTCTTGTCTTTTGTCAAACATATGCCTGTTTGACCTTGGCTTGAAATCCTTTGCTCAGTGATAAGTGAAGATAAAAAAGGCCAAAGCCCAGTGCTTTTGGTCAAAAAGCCCCAAATGTTACTGCCTTCCTTTTTTGTTCTAAAGGAGGGCTCAATCTGATGATACAAAATATTCAAAACACTCAATGTTAAGATCTGTGGAACATTTTTATTGTTACTGAAGAACTTACCTGTTGCAAATTTTCCTTGCTCATAGCAAGTATGTTTCCAAAGCAGGTAATGGGTGTGAGGCATGCTGAAATCCTACCTTAGTATTTAAAAATGTGTTCTTTTTCTATTAAGGAAAAGTAAATTTCAGTGTAACTCTTGAATATGACCATGAAAACCAATAAGGAGAAATGTGTTCTTCTAGCTAAATAAATCTTTTATTCTCTATTGCCAGAGATAGTTATGGACTTGTAGTATGATTTGGGTTGAAAGAGATGTTAAAGATCATCTAGTTCCAAGCCCCCTGCCTTGGGTAGGGACAACTTCCACTAGACAAGCTTGATCAAAACCCCATCCAACTTGGCCTCGAACACTGCCAGGGTTGGGGCATCTGTGACTTCTCTGAGTAGTCTGTTCCAGTGTCTCATCCCACTCACAGTAAAGAATTTCTTCCCAATATCTTATCTAAGTCTACCCTCTTTACCCCTTGTCCTATCACTACAGGTCTTGGTAAAAAGTCCCTCTCCAGCTCTCTTGTAGGCCCTTTTAGGTGCTAGAAGTCTGCTATACGGTCTGCCTGGATACTTCTTTTCTTCAGGGCAAACAAACCCAAGTTTCTCATCCTGTCTCCATAGGAAAGGTGTTCCAGCCCTCTGATTATCTTTGTGGCCCTCCTGTTGACTTTGTCCAACAGATTGATGTCCTTCTTATGTTGGGGATCCTAGACTGGATGCAGTAATCTGGATGGGGCACCTCCCTGACCTGCTGGCCACACTTCTTTTGATACAGCTGAAGACACAGTTGGCTTTCTGGGCTGTAAGTGCACATTGCTGGCTCAAGCGCAGCCTCTCATCTACCAGCATTTCCAAGTTCTCTTCAGGGCTGCTCTTCATCCCTTCTCTGTTCAGCCTATATTTATGCTTGGGATTGCCCTGACCCAGGCGCAAGACCTTGAACTTGGCCCTGTTGAAGGTCAAAGGGTTCACATAGGCCCTCCTCTCAAGCCTGTCAAGGTCTCTCTGGATGCCATCCCTTCCCTCCAACATGTTGACTGCACCACACAGCTTGGTGTTGTCAGCAAACTTGCTGAGGGCTCAATCCCACTGTCCATGTCACTGACAAAAATGTTATACAGTTCCAGTCCCAATACCTACCCTGAGGAATGTCACCCATCACTGGCCTCCACTTGGACATCAAGCTATTCACTGGAATGATTTGAGTGGCACAGTTCAGCCAATTCCTTATCCAAGAAGTGGTTCATCCATCAAATCCATGTCTCTCCAGTTTGGAGGCAAGGGAGGTGTGGTCACTTCTTCCTGTATAGTGTGCTAACAAGGGTTTTGCTGCTCTGTAAAGACTGAGCAGCTGAGAGACCTTCTGTGTAATTCAGAATAAATGAATGTTCTAATGGTTTTGTCTTATGTTCTTACTGCTTCAGATTAATGAGTTGTCTACTATTATAGTCAGTGTACTACATTAATTTTATTTTTGTTACTTCATTCTTTAAATTAAACTTTCATTCTAACATTCTGAGTAAGTAGAAACAGGACAGGAATGCTTGCATCATTATCCTTCCTGAAATGCATGTAATGAAATAAATATTACTGCTTGTGGCGGTACATCCCCCTGCCCTCACCCCTCACAGACTGCAGTATGACCTGAGTAATGTTCATTAGGCCTCGGTCTTGACAATGCTCAGGCTGATCTTCCCCAAGTTTATCAGAAATACTGTCTGTTCCTAGGCAATGTTGTGTTGCTTGGTGAGTTCCTTCCTTTTCTAATGAATGTCCTTGGAAACTTTTTACCTGAATAACAATTTTTGTTCCCACATTTTTAAAGTGTAAGAATGAAAATTGTGGCTGAGGCAAAAGCCTACTCTCTTGCAACCCTATAAACAACAGCCCAAATGAGACCCCTTCTGGGCTGCAGCAGGATGTGACCAGCAACCTCCCTTTGAGCTGGGATGCCTCTGAGAGTTAACAACTTTCATCTCTGCTATTTCTTGGGGAATCCTGACTGATGGATCCTGGGCTGACATCTCACTCCTCAAGACTCAATCCCTTGACCACTGAGAACACCACAAAAACATTTAAAGTGAGTATTTCACAGAACTTGAGGGATATTTTTCACAGACATCTTGTACAGACTCATGTCTGTGTACATATGTTATAGCAAATGTGCTAGGGATACTGTTTTCTTAAATTCTTAAGTACTTTAGATTTAAAGGTTAGTTATAGTACAGTATATGTAAGTAAGTTATAGTATAGTAAATCATATATACATCCAAGTTAAATTGCTACGTTAATAGTTAATAGTTTCTTCTCCATGGACACCCCCTTGTCGTGGGGGAGAAGCTTGCATGCCCTTATGAGGTTGTGAGCTATGCTGGTGGTGGTCTGTGAGTCCGGTAGGGTCTTCCATGCTAGTCAGGTCTCAACTGGAGGGTCAGACAAAGTGTGTNCCGATGCGGTCGAACAAAAGCAAAGAGTGAAAGGCGTACACCTGTCTCCAAAGGTGTGTTCAAATTGACACTCGCATGTTGGAACATCAGAACCATGCTTGATGCTGTGGATAGTGGAAGAAAAAAGACAGCGCAGAAAGAACCATGCCTCGCCACTACAGCCTGTGGAGACTTTCCACTGTGTCTTTTGCGACCGGACTTGCCTATCACGCACTGGCCTTTTTAGCCACCAGCGCGCTTGCAGCAAGCATGGGTAGAGCCCTTCTCAAATCTTTGTTTGCGAAGCCTAGCCATGATGGTAGTTAATAGTTTAAGTTATAAGCTAAGTGCTGTCAGGTTAAGTTAAGTAGTAAGCTAAGTTTAGCTATAAGTTAAAAGTTAAGCTAAGTGTGGTCAAGCCTTTGGGCTGTATTCCTTTTTGTTGTTATACCTTCGGTCCTTTCGTCTCACTTACCTACCCCCGCCCCCCGTCACAACCACAGCCTCCACATACTTGGTCCTGTGTTTATTTTGGTTGAAACTGATACTGATTTTAGATTTTTGTGTGCTTTTTCTCATTGTATTTTAACTGTTCAGTCAGTAGTAGAGTGAACCTTGCCACAAACTCTGTTGTGACATTACTTTTATATTAAACTGGCTTTCACTGATACCTTTGCTGGTGATTTTTTTTGAGCAACCTTAAAATGCTCATTTCTTGACACTGCTGGAAAAGAAGAGTTGAAGTTAACAACCCTGTTCTGTGACAATAGTTATCTTTTATTTGGGATATTTTTGTTCCTTTTGATATCAAACTTCAGATGTACTCCAAGAGGCACAGCCACTTGCTAGTTCCTAGCACCTAAGTTTCTGTTCTAGAAGCCTCTTCTGCTTTGGCATCTGAAGGACAAGTGCCATACACAGAAGAATCTTAGTGTCTTTGCATTCCCTGTTCCAAGCAATTTATGGCAAAGCTTTATCAGAGTGCTCTTCTCCCGTTATTTATTGAAAAGAATTATAGGATAAAGTTTTCTGATGTGAAACTAACGCAACAAAGAATCTAGCCTTTAGTGTAGCCCCAGTGAAATCCCCATCATTACCCTCTAAGGTTATACAAATAATTGGATTCAGAAGAATTAACATACATAACCGCATTGTGATCTTCTCCTATGGGAAACAAAGAACTAAATTCAGAAGTTATTCACAGAGTAAATTATATTTTTATCCTCACTAGAAATAAAATAATAATAAAAAAGAAGAATATTTATGTTCCTTCTAGTCTTTGTTCGTATCCCAAAAGTGTTAATTTGAGGCATCAAGTGTCACAGGAATTGCACAGATGATATTTTGATGCCTGAGTCTACAATTTAGTCAAATTCAAATCTTTCCCACATCCACCAATGTGCACATTTCATATATATATATTCAAGTGGGGATTCACAGTTTACATATCTCATCTAAAGAACTTGATTCATGCAATGAAGTAATGAACTATAGATAAGAACCTTTACTTGGAAAGGCCAGAGCACTGGAGAATCATGTCAAAATTGACATTCAGTATTCAATTCCATCCTCTGAGGATACTGGTTTTAAAATACTGTACACTAAATGTTAGTGGACTGTTAAAGAATGGAGGTCTGGAGGAAGGGGATCTTTTCAATATCACTTTTTAAAGTTTTTCTGTTTTGAGTAAATTACTCAGCTAGTAACTATTGAAGTGAGCAAGAAAACATCTCTCTAATTACTGGCCTAGATTTGGTTTCTAGACCAGTGACCTACTGATGCTTACATGTGCATGAATAACTTTAGCAAAGGAAGCTAAGACTGACTCAGAAATAATTTATAGGACACCTTTCTGAGAAGTGAGACACAAAACTTCCAACACAGAGAGATTTTGACTCCTTGTTTCTCATATTCCATGCAAATGCTGGGTGTATTGTAAGTGGATGCAATAAACACCAAATGTTAGAGAAGATATAAGAAGCAACCTGAGGTTTGGTGGTGAAGTCTGAGCAGTCAAAGTTAGAATGATGACATCTCTGGCAAGGGTGTTTTCCCTTGTACAAGCATAGGAAATCAGCATCAGTTTTAGCCTGGCCTCTTTCTTCTCCATGCCATAGACTTCTTGTTTCAAAACACATTAGGAAAATCAACACCATCCTGGGCTGCACGAGGAAAAGCATTGTTAGCAGATCAGGAGAGGTGATCCCATCTACTCAGGAATGGTGAGACACACTTTGAGTACTGTGCACAGTCCTGGAGATCCCAGTGCAAGACAATCATGGACAAAATGGAGTGAGCTCAGCAAAGGCCCATGATCATAATGAAGGCATTGGAGCATCTCTTATCCTAGGAGAGGCTGTGAGGCTTGTGACTATTGAGTCTGGAGAAGATGAAACTCACAGAGGTCTGACAGAGATTTGTAAGTATCAATTGATGTTTATAAATACCAATGGAAAATGTAAAAACAATGGAGCCAGACTATTCTTGGTGAAAGTGAAAGGAACAGAGATACTGGACACAAAAGGAAATAGAAGAAATTTCCCTTTTTTGTTTGTAAGGATGGTCAAACACTGGAATGTGTTGCTCAGGGAAACTAAGAAGTTTCCATTCTTGGAGGTGTTCAAAATCCCTCTGGACATGGCTCTGAGCAGCCTGCTGTAGCAGACACTCAGGGAGGAGGAGACACAGAGGGAGTTTGAGCAGTGGTCAGATGGTACACAGAGGTCTTTCCAGTTGTAGCCATCTTGTGATTCTGTGATTGTCTAACTTCTGTCCTTGAACCAATATGGCTAAACCAGATAATGTGATACGCTATCGACTGAAGAGAAGGAGATGCTGAGTAATATCCCTTCCTCTGAAAAGAATGAAAGAAATGTCCTTTCAAAAGTGTTTCATTCTAAGATTTGGTTCTTAACTGAAAGCTGAGCTAAGCAACTTTGTTGTTAGGGAACTGTGCATCTTTGAGGGACAGGTGGGACCCAGAAAGTTCTACTCAGTCTAAATTCTATCTAGTTTATTTGGCTCTTTGACCAATATACTTACTTTTGTGAATCCTTTCCTTGGGACACTAATTAGGTTAGGTGAGAAACTGATGGTTGTGAACTGTGAATTATTGACAAAAATGTTGAGTTGTTGGTGTGATAACATTAAATGAATCTGTGGTAAAGCTTACAAAAACAGAAAAAAGTGAGGATCTTTATTTAAGATGTACTAATGTATTTCACAAGTAAACATTTTTGCTAATTTAAAATGGTATTTGAGATACTGGAGGATGCAGTGTATTTAGAAAAACAGGGTATTTATTTTCAGTTGTTTTGATGCAGCTCTAGCTTGCTAGATTAACGTATACTAGAAACAGGAAATTATCTCAGCTTAAAGTTTAGATCTTGAAAAATGGAATAGAATTCACTTTACTTTCAATAAGACCAGAAATACAACACTGAAGACAGCCTCCATCTATGTAATTTGTGACACTGTATGTGCTGCCAAAGATTACAAGCACATATTGTCTCAACAAGTCAGAATACAGTGATATGCTGAAGCACCCACAGCTTTAAATTTAATCTTCATATGAAAAGAATAGAAATATCAATTGGTTCTCTAATTAGGGTATAATTGTAAAAATGGCTAAGAAACCCATACGACAACATAAAATCAGCAAAACTCACCATTCCAAACTTGAAGTCCATACTCTGTACAGAAAGATGATATTTTAAGCATATTTGACTAGGGAGAAAATAACTGATTTATGATTTTGACTATGGGAAATAATATTAAATCATATTGTATACTCCAGATCTGTCCAATCAGTTGCATGAACTAACAGAAGAATTAGAGGTGCAATATAGTTTTGTGCATATTAAGAAATTAATAAATTTTTCATTCAATAGAATTATCAATAGTCATGTTTTTAGGTTCTAAAGAACCTCATGTTCTTTTGCTGGCTACTGGATAATGTCACTTTTTGTGTCCATATAGTTCTGTTATTTGTAAATCTTCTTATTCTATTGGGTGCATGCCTGCCATTTTTAACTAATTTCCCTTAAAATTCCTGAAAAAAAATATAGCTTCTTATTTCACCTTCAGGTTTTGAGGTGTAGCCTTGTTAGGAGCACTAATAGTGACTCTATGCTATAAATAATGAGTATAAACCAGTCTTGATGTGTTTTCTATCAAGTAAATTCTTGTATGCTGGGCTCAAGAGAAACATCTAGATGTAGCATTGCCTTGTAATACTGAAAATAACTTTTTTTTTATCATAAGCACAGAGAAATATAATAGTTTTATGGGGTTTTTATATTATTCACCTTATATTTAATAAAGAACTTTCACTGAATCAGTAAGTTTCTCAGAAATTATTAATATTATGCAAAGAGATGTATTTCATACATTTGTTTCTGGAGTAAGTTCAGATGACATACCTTCAACATGGAAATACCATTTATATCTTGGTTCCTTTGGTACAGGAGAGAAAAACAAAACCAACCAAACCTCAAACTCCTCATGACTGATTGCAGTATTCCAGAATATATTTAGTTAAGAACAGCATGTCTTCTGGGCTATGTGGATGCTGAACACACACATGGATGCAGACCCACACTCCCACACCCCTTTTGTTAGTCAAGTATACATTATCACTCCAAGGCCTGGATGCCCTTCATATAGTTACATATATCATTATTCCACTTTTCACATCAAAATTCTTCCCTTATTTCCAACCTTCACTTCCAAGTGAAACTCATCAGATTTAGCCAGGCATTGTGCTGATATCATTGGGTATTTATATAGATAGCAATGCAGTTAGCAACTTCTAGAAAATAAGGCCTGACCGTTTGTTGTTTGGTTTTGTTTGTTTTACTTTTTTCCTAACTGGAGAGGCTGTAAGTTTCAGAGTAGCATTTCAAAATGCAATGCTAGTTTTATTTGGGTTCCTAATGATTTTTCTTTCATCCATAATTTTTGATGTTATCAATATTTTTGCATTGATATTGTTTATTGTTGCTACTAGACTCCTTTATGCACAGATTTAGCTAGTTGTTGCAAAGTAAATTGCCTTAAAAAGGGGATTTAATTACTGTTTAGATATACTCTTCCATTTTCCAGTTGTAGACAAGAATTCACTGTTCCTTGGGAGAAACAATCCTTATTACGGAATCTATTTGCAAGATAATTTTTGCAGCCAATTTTGCAAGACAAATGACTGAATATGAAAGGGTCAGAGAAGGTTTTTAAGAGCTTTCAGGACATATGAGAAGAGAATGATGACAATTACTTTAAAAAAAACCAAATTATCTGCAGGCATTTCTATGATGTTCAACAGTATGGCATGCACTCCAAAAGCACTGATTAATCTATTCTCATGGCAACAATAAAAATGGACCAATTGTCAGACTTTCCATTCACAAATGGGCATTTGAGTTCAATTTGAACTCATTGAAGTCAGGAGGCTCCTAACTTTGGTTGGTCCGTTTGAAACATGCTGTTGGAACTCAGAATAGGAGAATATGCACCCCCCTGTAAATCTTTGGCAGCTATGAGTGATCGACAGCTGAGGATGCTGGCAAATGCCAAATCAAGTACTTTCATCCATGGGTCGATGACACATCCAGAGTGACCATTTGCTTTTTGTTTTGGTCAGAGTGATTTTGTCTTAGGTCCCAGGGAATAGGCAAGTGTCTTACCCCTCAAATGCTACATTTGATTTTGTCATTTTAGCAGCTTAGGTTGTTTGCAGCCTACAGAGAACAAACAAAAGATATGAAGGCTCAGTTTGAACATGTCTTTTCTCCTTCATTATAGCAGACAACCTTCTCTGTGCATTTTTGTCCCTTCAAATGAAGTCATAGATTTTATTATGGAACAGCAATGGCCCTAGTTCAGCAGAGAATAGCATTTGCCTAGGTTTAAATTGAACGATCTAATTGAAATCAAGGGGAATATTCATTTGTTTTATGTGTTTAATCAGCTAGCTGAAGTGAAGCCTAAATTAATGAATGTGACCTGTGATTCACCAGGCATTTGGATGCTGAATATGTAATGTCAAACACAGATTTCCAGGGCAAGCCATAAAGGTTTTTGCTTCGTGTGAGTCCCATCTGCCCCGCTGTGATGCTGGCAGCACTCAGTCCACTCAGCACATCCCTGCAGTTTCTGGCTCTGCAGAGAATCTCTGGTGCTATACTGGGAGTCAAAATGATGCCAGTACTGTGGCAGAAGAGAAGAGAGGGACAGAGCAGCCTGAAAGCCAGAAGGGCTGTGGGTACTTTGTCTCTGCCAGCTGCAGGTTAACTCCCCCTGAAACAAGAACCCATTGTGGCTGGGGCTATGGCACAGCCTAGGTTCTAGTGAAGGATGAGACAGGAGGTGACAGTACCTGCAGAGGGGTTTTAGCCACCATTTACATCATGGCTGCATTTATCCTTCATATTACAAAACTCACTTCTACAGAATGCATTTAATATCAGACAACTATTTTTCACACTAGAGTACAGAGTGATTAGGAGCTTGTGTACTGTTTCCTGCAGTGCAGCACAAATCAGCTGGACCCAGAATGCTCATAAGCATCAAATAACAACCATAAAAAAATTAAAACACTCTAGTGACATTCAGGATTTCTCACTCTGCATTATTTCAGATTTGAACTGCAGCTTTATTGTTTGTCACTCATCCAAGAGGTCCCTTGGAGCTCAGAGAAATACAGTGATCTAAAGAGGCAGGTGGGCATTTAGTGGAAGCTAGACATGTCCTACTTCTGAAAGTCTTTTTCTCACATACCTTGAAAAAATCTGGCTCTGCCATGTTTCTTAATCCAATAACAGGAAGCTATGAAAGTCAGGATGCTTAAGCCAATTTTGCTGGTAGAAGTCTAATTTTAAGGCTTATGAAACTAATGCCCTTCCTGGCAGATTTTGGTAACTTAATTGAGTATGAGAAGAAACATAGCATTTAAATTCCTATTAACAAGACTGGTATGTTCTTTATCTTGAAATCTACTTTTGTTATTGAACATAAAAGGTATTTGAAACCTGTTTTAAAGCTTAGATGCCACAGATACTTTAAAAAACAATCATGTTTCTTAAGATTGTATGAGATTTCTCTTTTTTTCAAACTTCTACCTACTTTTTTCATTGCAGATTTCTAGTATAATATACTATTCTGTAATTTTTCCACAGCACAATCTTATACTTTGAAATCTCTGGATTTTTCATTTCTTGATGTATTGTTGCTCTTTGTTGTTCTGGTTTTTGGGTTTTTTTTAATTGGCCAAGGAATTTTGAGAATAAATTCAAATCCTCAGTGCAATTTTTGTTAAAACAATGCTATTACTTCACCTCTCTTTTCTCTTTATCCATGTTCCTGAAGTATATGACATTTTGCTTCAATTTTTGTTGACTTATTACTATATTAAGTGCATCTCTTCCTTTTCTGGTCTCTATCTGCCCATCATATAGAAAGAATAACAACAACCTTTCCTACAGGTACATATTTAATGAATAACCTGTCTTTTCCTGGCTTACTGAAGCTGGTACACTCTGTAAAACCATTTCTTTTGTTTCTTCAGACTCAATGAGCACTAACAGCACTCCTGGACTTGAACTACTGGTCACATACAGAGCTCAACTAACTCCCAAGACCTCTTCCTGCAGAGCACAGGGAGATTGAAGACACTGTAAATAATTGTGCTGTACCCTCTAAGAGTTCACAATTGAATATAATCAGTCTCCTTTTACAGCTATAATGCATCCTGCAGCAAATCTTTTATGAGCTATAGAAACTGATTACAATATCTCTGTTCTGTAAGAAATTGGGGGAGGGTGAACAATGACACAATTGGTTAAAAGAGGGCTGCAAAAAAACCCAAAAAACATTTGCTGCATAAAAACATACTTAGCAGATTTACATAAAAGTGATAAAGTTAAAAACAAATTACCATGTAACTTTTATCTTTGTTTACTTAACAGCTTCCTGGACAACAGTAGCTTTGTCTTGGCTGGAAATTCATGTAGATTAGAAGTATTCAGGATTGACTGGAATTTTTTAGATACAGAGTTTTAGTATGGCAGCATATATTCACCTGTTAATTTTTTAGTATCTCTTCATACATTAAAAAAAAAATTATATTTTTCTCAAATTTAGACTGAGAGAGAAGCAGAAAAGCTGAAGAAGAGACAGCTTCATGAATAGGAAGACCAAACCAAAAGAAAATGGAAAATCTTAGTTGCCATTAGTTGTCATTATTATTCTATGATTCAATAGCACCAAGCCTATTTGAGTTCAAGAAGTGTTTGGACAACACTTTCAAGCACACAGTGTAATTCTTAGGCTTTCCTGTTCAGGGCCAGGACTTGGACTCAATGATCCTGATGTGTCCCTTTCAATTCAGCATATTCTGTGATTCTATGATTTATTCTTTACTATTCTTTTTAACAAAAGAATATATTTAGCTGGAGGTGATTTTACAGTCAAAAGATAATGTTATCACTTCAAAATTTCAGCTGAAATAATTCTGCTCTTCACAAATTGCTATACAGACTTTTAAAATGGACGATAATCTGTGAAGTAGCTGGACTGCTCCAGAAGAAAGGGAAAGTGGAATTATTTGTCATACAACTAATTAGAAGCTCTTTTTATGTTTCCTCTATAGGACATTCTTGGGAATGACAGAGTAGACCATGGGAGCTGGCTGATGTCGGTGTACAAAAGAAGCCAACTTCAGAAGGCCAGATACTTTGCTCCGAAGATACTCATATAAAGTAACCAAAGATGTCAGTAAGACAGTCAGTTAGCAAGCTCATGTGAAAAGTGGGAATCATAAGCCCTTTGTCATATCACTCAACACGTTCTCTAGCCTGGCAAGTATGGGTGTAATAGCTCTGAAGTGGCTTATATCCACTGTCCCCTGCTGGGGACTTGCACAGCCCCAAAGCACAGCCACCTCCCTGATGGACAGTTACAGGCAGGAGAACAGAGGTGGGATACAGCTACACAGATATAAGTAAGATACTTGGGACATTGACAATGTCTCTTTGTTCATATTCAAACAGACATTATTTATCATAGCTACTTTGGGGCTTTTTGATTCCTTTTCAACTCTTCAAGTGACCTGTGGCCGCTCAAACTCAAGAGCAGGTAATGCACTGCAGCCTGTTCATGTACATTTGGCCAACTGGTTCAGAAGAGGCAGGTGTGTTTCAACAAAACACTTTAGAAAACACAACAGCTAAACTAAGCAAAGAAGACAGTGGTGACAGAATTCCCCTTTCCTAACCAGGCTGAAGTCCAACTGTTGTTTCTGGCAGCAACTACCCAGACTCAATCAAACCCAGGTGCAGAATCAGCCAGCTTGGAGGAGAAGTATGTTTACATCTGCCCTTTTCTCACTCTAGGGCTCTGCTCAGAGGGAGGAACATGCTGTTGGGAGATAAATTTCCCTCCTTCTAATTATAGGCCTTGCCATCTTCTGCCCACTTCAAGTGTAAATCGCCTAATCATAAACAATTCCTCTTCAAAGCTCAACACAGATTGGATGTAGTTCCCTGACAACACCAATCTGTTCACAGTATTGCATGGAAAAGGACAGAATAATATTAAATATCTTCTAGCCTGTTGAAGGAGAGAAGCTTGAAGAAAGAAAATTAAAAATACAATAATAAAGCACAAAAGACATTACTCTTGCCACCTTTTAGCAAGGACTAGCAAATCTCAACAGCTGGCCAAAGCAGAAGACAGAAAAATCTTCCTTTTCCATTGGAAAAAACCCTCACCTTATCACACACACTTTCCCCTTTAGTAATTAGTAAAGCAAGTAGAAGGCAGATGGAGCCTGCTGATAATGTTTTATTTACATCAGAAAGCTTCAATTATTCAGAATGACCAAGTCATTCTCACTACTAAATTGTACAAGGAGATCACATTACTGCCATATTTGCCTGGGTTTTTTTCCCTCCCTCTTTATTTTCTCATGTGGTATCTGATCATAAATTAGGTTTTTGATCTTGTCAGAGGGTTGTTGATTCAAGTAATGTACTGTCTATGAACTGCCCCACAGAACTGGAATTGCATGTTGGTGAGACAAATAACCAAAGCATTACTGATAGGAAACAGTACATTTTCCAAAAGATGAGGATAATGGTATGCTAACAGTACATGGGTTGTCCAGTAGTACCTTCAGCCTGTCATTTCTTTTTTGGGAAATACCAAAATACCAGTATCAAGTGCAACACTAATAATAAAGTAGTATTGTTGGTGGTGTTTTTGAAGTGATAGTTGACATCAGGACCAACATCTAATTTTACACTGATGTATCTGCACTGAATGAAAGGGCATTCTTCCTGATTTATGCCTGTATAGGTAGGGAACAAAATTAGGCCTTAAATTTCATACCTGTCTTGAAGTCCCGGCAATAAGACTGGAAATGATCATCATATTTTAGCACTGAGTCTAAAAGTAATAATACTCCAAAATGATCAAACCATACCTCATACATCAACTTTGCAAAGTGTTCTGTTTCTTGACAGTAAAAAAACATGAAGAGTTATATATTTTTATATTTAGTGGACTGATCTATTGAGAAGAATTTGAGAAAAAAATTGTTTCTGTCCTTGTTTTTAGATTGCAGAGAATATACTGACTTTATATGAGCCAAACATATTTGGTGATACCACGTTTCTATACTTATGAGAAATTGACAGTGAAGGCAAGAAGAATAGCAAAATTCAAAATTTATGAAGTACAAGAAATAGAAGGCAAAAATGATAGCTCAGTAAATCAGACCACAGTTACTAAGCACAGATGGTTCTGTAGTTGATATATACTTGGGGAAAATCATTGGCTTTGTTAATTTGCACTGGAAGGTAAATTAAACCCTCTGTACAGAGAATCTGAAATATTTATATCTCAGAACATAAACACTGTAGTATTATGTGTATACATAGAGCAAAAAGGTCTTTGTTAGTTATCACAATAGCAGATGTGTACACACATGTATGTGTACACACAGAGTGAGCTTCTAAATGGGTGATCTTAAATAAAAAAGAAATCTTTCCTAATATTGACTTTATTATCCTATACTGAAAATACTACCTCATGAAAAAGTGATTTAACAAAGACAATCCGGACAAACCATATTTAGTTTTTAAAAAAAGGGTAAAATGACCCATTCCTTCACCTGACAGTGGATGATTTTTCTACTAGTATTACAAAAGTTTTTTATGACATTTTTTTCATCATTCTAAGAGTAGTTACTCATAAACTTGAGGAGAAAAATATACTTATTTTTGCAGCACCACCTGATTTGAATCTGATTATTTAGGTGATCTGCTGAAGTGTTTGTTGAGTGATCATTGTTTTAGCTTGTACTGTCGATGTCATCCAAAGGTCCAGCACAGGCAGATGGGGCTGTAATATAGAAGAAGAACTGCTGCAATAAAACACTTCTTCCCCCCCTGCCTCACAACACCCTTCCCCCTTACATTAGGTAATCCATTACTGAATGTGCTGGATTTGATTTCATTGCTTGCACACTGTACAAACATTGTAAGGGAACCAAAAAAGATGGTAAGGATGCAAGCCATGTGAGAGTCAATAATTAACACCATCTAAGGGAGAAGACACAGAACTGTAGTTTTTCTCTCAGTGATATACAGTTCAGAAGGAATACATATGTCACACAAATATTTTTGAAAGACACACTTTCGACTAATGGAAAGATGTGAAAAGGATGTTCTTTTTGGCAGAGGGTGGATGAAGCAAAACTGGGCACTAGAACTTTTAGGTACAAAGAAAGGAAAGAGATGTCTGTACTTCATCATATACATTCATAGCTAGATTTTGGATTCATAGCTAAATTATTGGAAATACCTTTATTTTTTGCAACTTTTAAATGAACACAGAATTTCAACTTTGGAATCAAATATGTGCTCAATAGGAATTAAAGACATGTAATGCAAATACAAGACACAGATGGGGAAGCACTCAAGATTCATCTTACCTACATTTAGGATTTAGCTTAGTTGAAATGTCAAGGGCAGGAGCTTAGGCTCAGTTAAGAGATGAATCAAGAGAGAAGGTATTATTGGTAGGTATCTGATTTCTACACCTAAAGAAGATGCTGACCACCTCCCTTAACAGTCAAGTGAGAAGAAATGTGTTTTTAACAAACAACTCAACTATCCCATTTTCAATCTACTTTGGGATGAATGGAAATAACTATTTTTTTACCACAGATAATGGTGAGAATTTAGGCAATTAAAGAAGATGTGATATGTGATTCTATGATTCTATGTACAACATAGAATACAACTTCTGATCAAAGGAACTCCATCCTAATCACTTTTAAGTTTCTTCTTGGTTTTAAATTTCTTCCATTTTTAGATGCATTTCATAAATTGCATTTTTCCAAAAGATGTACTTGTATTTGGATCTTGTAGTAGAATTCAGTCTTGGAACTGTGACAAGCCATTGAGTACAATAACAAAAAACAAAACAAAACAAAAAAGGTGCAACACTATTTACTTAAGTAAAAATTACTGCTAGAGAAAGTCTATAAACCAAAGAAGTCTGTCTATACTACACTGAACTACAGAGATCCTGGTGCTTGCACACACTATAGTGACATGCAGAGAGTCTAATTTACCTCTGAATTTGAGATAACTGCATTTGGTGAGTTAACAACCTCTATATGCCTCCATGGGGCTCATCACTCCAGGATGATCCTTGGCCTGGTGTGCCAAGGCTCAGTTGGCATTAGCTTGGTGGTATCTGCATTTTGCAGGTGTACCAATTTTCTTATCACTTTTTATGGCTACATTAAATAGATATTGCCCCTCAACCATTGTGATTCCTCCATCTGGCATGGATCTCAAAGCTTATTGGCTAGTTTTTGTCCAATTTCAAGATACATGTTCTCATTTGAGATCCTGATCACATTCCAAATGCACTCAGGCATTGCTCCAAATAGCAGCAGAGATAATCTTCATCTAGGAGAATGCAGGGTCCCAGGCAAATGAATTCTGTTCACAGCATAGAACTGCACGTTATGTACCCACAGAACTTAACTTTTAGTCACATTTTGGGCATAAATACAAATGCTTGCAAATTAATACAGGGGATTTCATCAGTCTCACCAAAATTATATATCAAAAAGGAAAAAACACTAAACTGGGAAAAACAAAGTAAAAGGAACACTGAAATATTAACTCTGTAGCATGGAAGGGTAAAGACAAGGACAAAGAAACAGTTAGTGTAAGAAAGCAGTAAATATTGAAAAAGCAGATATCAAACCTGATTTTCAGACTACAAGTCAGGACTTACCATTATTTCTAACAGTTATATTGCAGAAATGAATGAGAAGCTGAGAAAGAGGCACAACTTTTAGAATAACTATGTTACTTTACTTGATAGATAATGAGTTGCAGCCATGTTGCTATTTTGCATCTTGCATTCTTTACCCAGATACATATCCCTGAAACTGGTCATCAGTATCTTGAAGTCTCAATGGTAAGGCATAGAGGAAAAGTAGTTCTTCCAATGTAACTTTTGCTTTTCTCTGTGAGACATGTCCTGTACTAGAGTGTTAATATTCAAAAATCATGAAAAATTATCAGTATTTTTGGTTCTATTGCACCTCAGTTTTGAAACAAAACGGTGAGGTAGACAAGAGATAATGAGCCTTTGTAATCATCTGGAGTTATAATAAAGCATTTTCTAAGGTCTGTATATATGTCCTGTGACATTTATGTAGTTTAGTAAGTCCTTCTCATGTTAACTGAACTCAAACTTGAAGGAGGATCTGAAAGTATAAGTAATTTTAATTCCATTTCAAGTGTTGTATCATGGGAGTATCCCAATAAAATGGATTTTATGTGTGCATATAAGCTTTGTCCTGAATTTTATATTTTTAAGAGAATCTATTACTGTAGTTTATATTTTATATTATTACTTAATATATTACAGCCTGTAAGAAGTGGTGAGCACACCTCAACTGAAGGACATGCTGATGATTAATGGAGCTTAAAGTCCATACACCCTAAATTAGGTTTTAGAATTGCAGTGTAATTTTTATCATGTAACAAGAAAATTCATTTACAAAGACTATCCCACAGCTCTGAAAGTCACTATAAAGATTAAGTTCTGTTTGACAGAAGGTGGGAGATTTAATTTTGGTGGGGTTTTTTGGTTTTGTGATGTTGGGGTTTTTTTTGTTTGTTTGTTTGTTTGTTTTTTTTTTATAATTTGATTATAAATGACCTCAAGGAATGCTAAACATATTGAAAATGTTGCTTTTGTTTTTCATGGGGCTTCACGAAGTACTTATCAGACATCCATGTGTCTACCAAGGTTTCTTACACCATTGCAATTATGCCAATGATAGAAACCCAGTAATTTTTTAGATAGTTTTATATCAGTGAGAAAACAAGCAAGAAAGACCTGCTATAAGCAATGGTTCTGAAGGAGGTGGATTGCAGCAAAAGGGACCTTGAGGGGAAAAGGGGCACTGAGCTCTCCCTGCAGTCTCAGGACTTTAGCACTGAAGGGGTCAACAATGCAGGAAGGGAGATCAAAGGATGGTATGAGGGGGAAGTTGCAGATGTAGGAAGAGGACAAAGAAAATCTATGAGTTTTACTTTCACTAGACCAGAATAGCTTCTCAGGCAGAATGTATTTAAAGACTAAGAAGCCTACCTTTTGCAGGGTTTCTAAATTCCCCTTATAACCACAGAAAGCTTATCAATGTAGACAGTAGTGTATAAAGAGTGGATAGGTGTCTGTCTAGGGTGACTCCAATCAGTCTCTATCCTTCATTGTCTGCATTGATTAGGGACTTAGTTCAGTGGGCAATATATTAGTTGAGATACTAGAGGATATCCTGTCTTCCACATGTAACACCAGCCCTTAGCATATGACAAGTGCCTGTTTTAATGTTTGATTTACCATGGGAGACAAGCCCCCAAAATATTTTTCTCTCATGTCGAACCCAGATGTGAACAGTAGTTAAAAGAAACCTGACCCTCTGTGTTGTACTGGGCTACAGTGGAGATGACACAGAGAAGATATTTACTCTGAAACACCCTAAAATTAATAGAGTAGAGGCTATAAGTGCATTAGGACTGTAGGAAGAAGGTGAAAAAATATGAGGTAATCCAGAATCTAGTAGGTTTTACTTCACTTTAGGAAAAATTAATCTTCAGATGCAGGAAATAATTATAAAATTACAAGAGGTTCATGTACAGCTTCAAATGAAAACCTGAAAGTGTAGTACAGCAAATTTCTATACAAGACACAATTCAATAATATTTTTTTTGGCCATACTTGCAACATTTATTTGCCTGCATATTTAGGGAATTGCACCAGCTTGTTGTTTGTAGAAAGCATCTTTTAAAGTTCCATTAGTATTCAGAAGAAACAAATGGTACATTCAAACATGTAATTATAAACTACTGGTCTTTTATCTTAAAGCCCTTAATTATAAATCCATCCAGTCATCCATCTTTTATTTGTCACTGAGTCATCAAGTTGAATGCACAGGGAAATACCAGTCTGCTTCACCCATCAAGCCAATTTTCCTTCCAATATCTGTACATTTTCTTCCATGATACAGCTGATATACCACCGTGTTTCTAAGACACGGTGCATTAATTACCTTCACACGTCAAGCTAAAAATCTTCTCTCCTATAAGATCTATAAATAGGATAAGTAACAGGTATGTTGTGTGAAACAAATACATTTATTGTTTTTGCCTCATATTCACCTTATTTCCTTAACTCTTAAACTCACAGAAACATGGAATCATCAAGGCTGGAAGAGAACTTTAAGATCATCCAATCCGACCATCAACCCAGCACTATTACTGTAACCCCTAAAACACTAAACTGTATCACCCAGTGTCAGATCAAGATGCCTCTCAAACACCTCCAGGGATGGTGAGTCCACCACCTCCTTGGGAAACTTATGCCTGAACACCCCAACAGTAAAAGATTTTTGTCTAATACCTAATCTGAATCAACCCTGTCTCAGCTTAAGGTCATTTTCTCAAGTCTTCTCACTGCAGGTGTGATAGAAGATACTGGACCCCATCTCACTGCAATCTCCTTTCAAGTCCCATCTAAGCCTCTCGAGACTAAATAACCCCAGCTCCCTCAGCAGTTCCTCATAAGACAAGTTTTCTAGATCTTTCATGAGACCTGTTGGCTTTTGCTGGACACACTCCAGGACCTCAATGTCCTTTTTTAAGTGAGTGGCCCAAAACTGAATGCAGTAGTCAAGGTATTGCCTCACTAATGATGAGAACAGGGGGTTGATCTCTCCCTGAGTCCTGCTGGCTACACTATTCTTGATACAGGTCAAGATGCCACTGGCCTTTTTGACTACCTAGGCACACTGCTGACTCATATTGAGCCAGTTGTCAAACAGCAATTGAAAGTCCCTTTCTATCAAATACTTGTCAAGCCACTGCTCCCTAGTCTTGCATCTTTGCACTGGGTTAGCGCAACCCAAGTACAGAACCTGGCACTTCTCCTTACTGAACTTCATCCAGTCATCCTTATTCCATTGATCAAGTCTGTCCAAGTCTCTCTGTAGAGACTTCTTATCCTCGAGCAGATCAGCAGTCCCACACAACTCAGTGTTGTCTGCAACTTTGCTGAGGGAGCACTCAATCCCCTCATCCAGATAAAGACATTAAACAGGACCAGCCCCAAAACTAAGCCCTGGGAAACATAGCTAGTGACTGGCTGACAACTACATTCACAATAACTCTTTGGGCCCGGGTATCCAACTAGTTTGTCTCATCAAAGTGTCCACCGATCCAAGCCATGAGCAGGTAGTTTTTCTAGAAGAATGCTGTGGGAGACAGTGTCAAGCTCTTTACTGAAGTCTAAATAGACTACATCCACATCATTTCCCCCATTTACTAAGCAGGTCACTTTGTCATAGAAAGGTATGAGGTGGAGCAAGCAGGACCTGCCTTCCGTAAATTCATGTTATCTGGACTTGATCCCCTCGTTGGCTTGTGTGTGTTGTATAATGGCACTCATGATGATCTCTTCCACAACCTTGTCCAGAACAGAGGTTAGGTTGACTTGGGTAAACACTACTGAGCAACAGCTAAAACATTAGTGCATTATCAACATCATTCTGTCACTAAATCCAAAACACAACACTGTACCAGCTACAAGGAAGAAAATTAACTCTATCCCACCTGATATCAGCACAATCCTGCAGGGAGAAAAATGGTGGTTAAATTACTTTGGAAAAAGCAAGGCACATGGATTTTTGGTGCTGATCCACACTGTAGATAGAAGGATGTCTTTGATTTTAGCTATTATTTAAAACCTCTCAGAAACTCCTATCAAGCTCTTATACTTTATAAAGGTATTTACATAACATAGGATAGTCAGTGACATTTGGAAATACAGTTCAAATCACAGAAGTCCAGGTGGTTAATTTATGGAGCAGAAAGGACACAACCCCCAAGTTAGACCTGAAAACACAGCAGAATTTTTTCTTCTCTATTTTTAACAACAGAACCAGAAATTTCAATTACTTTAAGACTATCCTGTGGCTTTGAAAGTCACTACAAAGATGAAGTTCTGTTAAACAGAAGGTAGGGAGGGTATTTAATTTGAATTTGGGAGAAAAATCAGATTACTAATCATCTTGAAAAAAATTTGAAAGAGTTGAACACATGGAGACAAAACATAGAAAAAAGCTAGCCTGTAGTAAAGCTAGGGAGTTTTGTGTGGCTATTTGCAGGCTTTTAAGGTTTTCTTAGTATTCTTATGAGGATTTGTACTTTTTTGCATTCAAATTCTTCTTTATTTGAGATGTGCATGGCATAATTTAAAAAAAGAGCACTTAGCAAGTACTCATTAAAAAGCTGTTATAGCAGCTTTTTGATACAATAATTTTGCATATTCACCACAGAACCACACATAATTTTAATGGGAGAGAGTGGGAATCTTCTGGTCATCAAAATAATATAGCTCTGTTTTAGGACAGAGTTGTTTGTTGAGAGACATCTTTGTATAATGGTATGAGAAATTCCCTGAATGTTATGAAGATAATTACAAGAGATTCTGTATTTGTTATTTCTACCTCCAGTTCCAGGATAGTATAAGTATACTGCATAGAATAAATGGTCAAAACCTGTAAATGCTTAACAAAGTCTAAGGGAGATACTACATCACTGGTCTGAATTAAAATCAGTATTTAGCTACATCTACTTTTTCTGGGTTTAACATTTTCTGCAAGTAGTCTGTATATGTACTTATGAACATTTGTTCATCTTGTCTACTCATCTCATGAATACTGATAATTTTTTAATCCATTACCTAAGATCAATCACATTTTAAAGAAAGCACACACTTCACACAGTTTTATAAATTTCAAAGAGTGCATAAAAGAATAAAAATGTAAATGCAAAAAAAGTCAGGATTTTTCATGTTGATAAGGTGCTTCACAAATATGTCTTGTACTTGAGAGCATTGTTAAACAAGCTAGTTCTCACTGGACTGATAAAGAAAAATGTGTGAGTTAGCAGCATGACCTTTGGCAAAACATTTAAAACATTTAATAAGAGCATTCTTCATCACAGAAATACTACTTATTTGCTCAAAAGATCTTGATCTGTTATCTTCCATGCTCTTGGGGAGAGTTGGATTGGATGCTCCACTGTTAAGAGTTCTTCATGTAATGGAAATTTTGGGTGAAGTTCATAGGAGATGCTGTATTATTTATACTAATAATGATTATTACCAATCAGGAATTGTCAGCACTAGTTAAAATAATGGTAAAATATGTCAAACTGTCAGTTGAAATCTCTGTTTTAGTTACTCTTTTAGTGTATAAAACAGTCATTTTACTGATTGGGTTCAAATGGCAAAGATCATAAGGTTAAGTAAAACTGGAAGACTGAATTGCATGTCATAATTTCAATTTAAAAATGAGAAGCTCTTAATTTTCTCTCATGTGTTTTTTCTTTGTATATTTTCAGTTTATAAAGACTGATGTGTTTCTATTTCATGGCAAGTTAACCTTTCTTGTGTTTTCTCTGATTTTTATTCAACATTCCATAACATGCTGCAGGGTGTCTGACACTTCTTCCCATATGTACAGATAAGCTGTAGGCAGCAGAACATCAACTTAAGGTAATTGAAATCAGGAAGTCTTATATCTTCATTTTTTTGGTTCAAATTAGTCAATGAAGTGTGCAATGTGCAGGGTGTAAATAACAGCAGCATTAGAAGCCCTTAGTCTCTAATTACATTATGTGAAGTTGTATATGAATAAAACATAAGAGAATGTTGACATAATTTGTTGTAGACATTAATTGCTCTCTCAACTGGATGTTCAATGCTGCAATTTTTGAGGGGTTAATTAATTAGAGCAAGCTAGATCATACTGCTCAGGCACTACTGAAGTTAGATTACTCAATGTGCAATTTGATCTTATCCAATGATGCTATCGCAAGTCCTCTGCTGGAACAAGGAAATAATCTTCAGTCAAAGTAATTAATTTCTGACAACTTGCAAAGTATAAAGCATTTACAAACTGGATGCAATAGTCAAGGTTGAACACAAATTTTTACCAGGGTTTCCAGGAAGAGGGTCAGTCAGAACTGTAAGACCTCAAAGTGCTTGATATTTTTTGGCATCTAGTTCCTTTCAAGATCTATCACCAATGTGAAGTGCTACAACAGCTTGCAAAGGTCCTGTTTAATCTGGTTGAGTTTGTTTTTATGGTTGTTGATGCTGTTTGGGTTTTGGTTTTGTTTGATTGGTTTGAGTTTCTTGATTTATTTATTTTTTTTATTTTATGACGGTAAGTTCCTAGTCCTGCAGTTGAATTTAATTTCAGTGTATTCCGTTTTTTGTAGCTATAGGAATGTCCAGCAAAAACAGCTATTTCTATGTTGCAGTTTGAAGAGCATCCTTATACCTTCTCTTTGCTGTCAAGCTGCTCATTTTTCATAACTGAGACTACCTTCTTGAACAGCACATCTCAGCATGATTTGGAAATATTTTGGTAGAACTTCACTGCTAAAGGCTAAGGAGCTAGAATTACAGCAGGGAAATTGAAGTATGAGTTAAAAAACACACCTTCAGATTGAAACATTTTGAATCTGACTTAGAAAAATTAAATTCCTCAAGTTATATTTAAGCACATACACAGAAATATCTTGATTTTTTTTTTCAGAAATACAAGCAGCAATAAATCCTTTCAAAAGTTAAGCTGCAAAATCCAGAAAGCTTTTTGGTTGTTTTTTGTTTGTTTGCTTGTGTTTTTGCTAAATAAGTTCTTTAAAACATATTTTGAGATCATGTAGCCTTAACGGTAAAGGCAGTGCTTTTCTTTTTGATTAACATTTCTTTCTAGTTGTGCTTTTTCATATCATCAATCTATAAAATAACAATCCTTTGAGCAGAGGTATAATTAAATAAATAAAAGTGACCTATTTTCATGCATTTGCTATGTCTCTGAATTAATAAATAAAAATAATATTAATATAAATCAAGACTTGCAAACAGATGGTTAATTCAACTAAAATACAATCAGAGTTCAATAATTTTTTTCAGTAAACAGTGTTTTTCAAAGATTTTGAAGAAAAAATGGCATAATGTATGCATAGTTAAAACTTCTGAAAACATTTTCAAGAATGGAGTAATGTAGCAGTTTTAAAAACTAAAGTCTGAGGGAAACATAAATTCATAGGAGTTGTCTACAACGTTATGTTGCAGCTCTAAATCCACTACCTTTGAATCAAGAAATATCCTGATTGCAATTAATATGTCACACATTCTCTTGTATTTTCTGTAAATCTTGCAGGCATGTGTTCTGAGGTAAATTGTGTACAGTAAATACAGAGCAGTAAAAATGTGTAATTTAATCTTAAATATTATATCCAGTTCAATATTGCATATCATTATGATTTTACTTAATAAGATGGCATAAAAATTACAGAAACATTCCCTAGAAAATTGGACATTCCTAGGTGAGGCGGCTTTATCTTTTAAGCAGGGGACCAGATTTTATCAGATTGCATCAGATTGCTGCATTGATAATTAGTCTAGTGTTGAAAACACTATAATTTTCATGACCACCCTAAGTATTAAATTTGTTACCCATTGCCAAATGTTAATCTAAGTGGGAGAGATCTGTGGGAGAGAACACACTTTCAGTCTTCCACAGATGTAACTCTGTGTCATTACTGTGAGTGGCTGAAATGTGGAATTCTGTGGACTTAATTTTAACTGAAGCTTCTTCAAGGTTTGATTATTTCTGATTTTGGACAGCTGGGTCATCTTTCCAAACAAATCTATGATGAACTAATAAAACACTTAATTCAATATAATAAAATCCCATTTTTTAAGTATCTGTCTTTGTCTAGAATAGAGGATAATTTTCCCTCTTAAAATATACTATATTCAAGAAGATTTAACATATGAGAGATCAGAAATGGTCCTGCATACAGTTTTTAAATATGAAGAAATATTTTGAGGGGGGTTTTTTATTGTTTTTCATAACCTGGTCTGGACACATAAACAGAAGACATCTGCCTTTAATTCAGCAAAGTAGCTAAAAATTTTCTAATCCTATTTGGAAGTCTCAAAGTCAGATGTGTGTTTAGTCTCCTTGAAGTGACACTGATGAGCGTAAACTACTGAAGCCAAATAAAACCCTTTGGATTTAAGATTTCCATAACATAAAAAATCCACTCTGCAGCACATATCCTTCACTTTACCTAGCTGAGCAGTACTGAATCAAAATTAATTGTCTTTGAAATGCATACACTTTACATCTTGAAGGCTAATCATTATCACTAGAAGAAATGTCTGTTATATAATGAATAAATTCAAGCTAGAATGAAAGAGTCTTTCTTTTTCATATTGTCTGATTGTAATTTGGTGTGCTAACATTAATCTATGAAGAGACAGAAATCTTAGCCAAATAACAGAGAATTAGCTTTGACTCAATTACTAACTTGCTATGTCACCTTGATAAAGTTGGAGAAACACATTATATCTCTATTCTGTCGAAAAAACACAGCATAAGAAAACTTACTTACAAACTCTATGCTTTCTTTCAATCTTCTAACAACAAAAGTGCCTTTATGATAAAAGACATCATTAAGACAAGTTTGAAATCCTGTAGAGAGCTGCACTGTCATCTAATGAGCTAGTTTATGTCCATGCTCTTCTGCAATGGTGGGGATGCATTTGCCTGAGTTAGCATTTCAACCATCCAGTTCCTATATAAAACACAGGCACCACTGCCCACATCCAGCAATTTGAACTGGAACTCAAAACTGAGACAAGCTCCTATTTTTTTCCCTATGTTTTAATGGAAGAGATTATAATCTAAATATAATATGCAGGGTCTCCTTTAGAGCTTGCATTTCTTGTACAAACAACATGGAACTCATAGTATTAAATATCAATCTGCAGATCTTGTGAGGCTCACTGGCAGTGCATATTTTAATAAACACACTAATATATGTTATTGCCTGTTTCCAAGTTTTATCTGCATACCACAAGAAAGGCAGAATCAGCAAACAGTTTGTGAAGTCATGATCCACAATGTCCTGGCCTTGGTAGAAATCTGACAGCAGATCAAAAGATTTGCACTGGACCAAAACCAATAGCGGTGTATCTCTGCTCTAGTGCATCCTGGAACTACCAAGACTTTGCTCCAGGAAAAGTTCTGCAACTTGGTCAGCCAAAAGTATATTACAACTTGCTCTTATGAATGACAGTGACAGCCTGATGCCAACTTCAAGGATTACATCATCATCATCATCATCTTCATAGCTAGGCTTCATGAACAAAGATTTGGGAAGGGCTCTACCCACGCTTGCTACGAGCGCCCTGGTGACTAAAAAGGCCAATGCGAGACAGGCAAGTCTGGTCGCAAAAGGCACAGTGGAAAGTCTCCTTGGGCAGGATTGGTGAGGCACGGTTCTTTCTGCGCTGTCTCTTTTCTTCCAGACTGATCCTGCGTGTGCTCTCAAAGAAAACAGCAGAATTATAGATGGTGTGCCTCTGTGCCTCCCGATTGGAGGCCAGAGCGGACCATTGATGGTGGTCAATATGGCCAAGGCTGAGGTGTTGTTTGAGGGAGTCCTTGTATCTCTTCTTCGGGGCTCCTCTCTTGCGGCAGCCGGTGGCAAGCTCGCCATAGAGCACAATCTTAGAGAGGCGGTGATCCTCCATCCTGCCCTGCCCAGCACAGCTGCGTTCTCAGCAGCATGGCCTCAATGCTGGTGACTTCTGCCTGCTCAAGAACAGACACATTAGTCACGTAGTCTGTCCAGTGGATGTTTAGTATTGTACAAAGGCAACACAGATGGAAGCGCTCGAGGAGTGGTCCTATGGATTATTACATAGATGTCCAGGAAACAAACTCTGAGTAATCCATTACACGCTCACAGCATGCCTGAAAGTTTTTATGTTCACTGGTTTATAACATGTGACTCATAAACAGCAGAGATGTTATCATGGTGGGAATACTGCAGTTCTGCACCTGTGACGCAAGTTTGCATGAACAGCAACTGAGGTGTGAGTAGAAAACAGATGGTAGGCCAGCAGCTAAACAGAACTTCATATTGACTGAAGTTCATATGAAAAAAGGTATTATAAAATACTACTAGTATTATTTCTGTTGTTAATAATGGAGAGTTTCTTTAAGAAACTCGTGAAAGCAATGAATGAACACAATAGGGGACGACTGCAGCTCTGGTGCCTGAGGGTTCAGGCTGGGGAATGCTGACATGCACGCTCACACACGCAAAACCCACCACCAAAAGCTTCACTGACAGTCTGTGCCTCGTTGTTAGAAGATCTTGGGTACATCTGTACAGTTACCTCTAATCTCATCACACTGCTATCATGACTGCATATGAAAAAATTCTGAAGCTGATGTGCACTGAGGAGCCAGAGACCATCTTGTTAGTCATTGCTGAAGCATGATAATGTACAATGAAATAATAATAATCTGTATCTTCAGTCTATGAAGTACCTCAGGAAAAGTCTATTGTGAGTGCAGCAGAGAAATAAAGTCTAATGTATATGGTAACTCATGAGGAAACATTACAGGAAGATAATACTACAAGTAACTAATGAGTTTTCTACTATGATAGTGCTGCAACTTCAGCAGAAGAATAATTAAAGATAGATAAGCACAAGGAAGCCTGTAGAGAAAATAAACTGGTGTTTTAATCAAATATGTCACTGTGTATGTCAGATTTCCACTCAGAAGCCAAAAGAAAAAGAAATAAGCAGTTTACTGAAGTGTAGCATTTTAGAGCTCAGTGAATATTCATACTGTTTTACAAAACCTGTAAACAAAGTCTGTTTTGGTAAAATAAGGATTTTCCCCACTATGTTACTTGAGTAAATTATTTTGTCTACTACTGGTTCTTTTGTGAACATGTTATCTTTTAGAAAGTCAATAAATTGTGTATTAATTCTTACTTTTCTGGCTTTTACTGAGTTTCGGTTGGTTTGTTTGATTCAACAGTTTAATTATTGGTCCTGGTATTACTTTATTGAAATACTAAAAAATTATTGCTTTAGCTGAGCCTTCTTTCTCCAAGGTTCAGACATTTAATTAAAAAAAAAAATTATATAAAATTATATGCCTTTTATACAGTCAGTGTAGGTGTATGTCAGGCCAGCAGGAACTTGATGATATCATTCCCAAAGAGGATGTCCCTATGAGCTCTTTAAAAAGAAGACTGTTTTCCAAAGGGGTCAGATTCTGCTTTGTTGCTTATACTGAATAGTGCTTTATTCAGTGAGTCATCCTAGTTAATCAGTGGCATTATGCTCACAGAATGGTATTTATCAGTATTACTAACTGGATCATAATGTGGCCTAAATTTGGCAGCCTTTACAGTGAAGCTCAAAGATAACTAAATAGATTTTCTTATAAATGCCAGATTGTCCTAACCAGTCTCATGTCAAGACAGCTTCAAATTGTGTTACTCTGGGTATTTATTTTGATTAGCAGCTTAAAGTGGTAGCAATTACTATGTGTATTTATGTACAATGCTATCTGTTATACAAAAAGATTTTGGAGTATCTTATGATAACTTAGACTTTGGAATTGCTGTTTTCTGAAACAATTATTCAAACTAAAACCGCCAGTAGCAGTAGTCATGGCTTCCTTTTTCATTCCACGGTATTCCTCAGCTTCAGGGTGTTGCCTAAAATTGAGGAAAAAACTTTTGAGGCAATATTAGTCTGGGTCTTTACCCAGACTTTTTCACTTAAAAGCTTTTCAGGTTCACAAAGTATCTAGACATGCACCAGCTAACACCTTTACTGAAAGCTTTCGTGTGTACAAAAGTATATAGAAAGAGACACGCGCCCAGTATAGGGATTTTACAAATTTATAACACTACTTAATTGCCATAACTAAAGGTTACATCCAACACAAGAACTGTCCACCCTGGTGTCACCCCAGTACCACTCCCAGAACCTCCCTCGTGTCTGCCCCTTGGCATGCTCCCCTGGAATTCCTTTTACTTCTTCACCATCATCATCTTCATATCACACTCCTTCTTTGGAGCTTCTCTGAGGTCTCTGGGCCTTCAATAGCTGTGACTAAAATGGTATCTTATTATTCTAATCCTGGTACATGTGCCTCAAACATGATGTTCTGGCTATTGTCTCACCCTTGAGACAGAAGTTCAGGAATGTGGCACAAAGTTAAGACAGTTGTTACTTCAAATGTAAGAGATATACAGCTATATAAATATCTATAAATATATAACATTTTAAGGCATTAAGGGAAATGAAATTTCTAGAGATGCTAGGGATTCTAGTAGACCCTTCAGAATTCTTCCTTCTTTTCCAGATGTGGCTTCAATTAAAGAAGAAATTGTCCATTCAGGTGTGTCTGCTGTCTCACAAAATGAAAAAAGGCACATTAAAAGAAAGGAAATCTTAAAGGTGCAGGGGCAGACTGTCCCCATGTGCTGAAAGATGAGCCAGCAGGGAAGAAGATCAACCTGGCTGAACACTGAACTTTGCCTGGAACTCAGAGAGAAAATGCAGGGAGAGTTTATGGTCTTTGGAAGAAGGGGCAGGCAACTCAGGGAGAGCACAAGGATGTCATTAGGTCACAGAGAGAAAATTAGAAAGGTGAAAGCTCAGATAGAACTCAGTCTGGCCACCACTCTGAATGGTAATAAAAAGTGGTTTTATAAATACATTAACAGCAAAAGGAGAGATAAGGAAAAACCCCACCCTTTACTGGACAGGGGGTGGAACATTGTCACAAAGGATGAGGAAAATGCTGAGGCATTTAGCACCCTCTTTGCCTCAGTCTTTAACAGAAAGGCTGGTTACCCTCAGGACAGCCAGCCCACTGAGCTGGTAGACAAGGGACAGGGAGTAACATAGATCCCCGCAGTCCAGGAGGAAGTAGTTAGTGACCTACTGTGCCACTTAGGCACTCACAAGTCTATGGGGGCAGATGGAATCCAACTGAGGGTACTGAGGGAGCTGGTGGAAGAGCTTGCCAAGCTTCTCCTCATCATTTATCATCAGTCCTGGCTAGCTAGTGAGGTCCCAGCTGACTGGAGGTTTGTCAGTGTGACACCCATGTGCAAGAAGGGTTGGAACAAGAATCCAGAGAATTGCAGGCCTGTCAGCCTGACCTTGGTGCTGGGGAAGGTTATGGAGCAGATTATTTTGAGTGTGATCACACAGGATGTGCAGGACAACCAGGGGATCAGGCACATTCATCATGGGATTAGGAAAGGTAGGTCCTACTTGACCAACCTTTTATTACCAGGTGACCTGCCTAGTGGATGAGGAAAGGTCTGTGGATGTTTTTTACCTGGACTTCTGTCTCCCACAGAATTCTCCTGGAAAAGCTGCCAGCCCATGGCTTGAACAGGTGGACTCTCCCTGAGTTAAAAACTGGCTGGATGGCCAGGCCCAGAGAGTCATGGTGAATGGTGTCAGGTCCAGTTGACAGCCAGTCAGTAGTGATGTTCACCAGGGATCAGTTTTGAGGTCACTCCTGTTTAATACCTTTGTTGAAGATCTGATTGAGTGCTCCTTCAGTAAGCTCACAGACAAAACTAAGTTGGGTGGGAGTGTTGATCTACTGGAGGGTAGGAAAGTTTTGCAGAGAGATATGGACAGGCTGAATGAATGGGCCAAGACCAATTGCGTGAGGATCAATAAGGCCAAGTTCCAGGTCCTGCCCTTAAGTCACAACAACTCCATGCAGTGCTACAGGATGGGGGAAGAGTGGCTGGAAAGTGTTTCAGTGGAAAAGGACATAAAGGGGCTGGTCAACAGCAGCTGGACATGAGCCAGCAGTGTGCCCATGTGGCCAAGGCCAGTGGCATCCAGGCTTGTATAAAAAATAGCATGGCCAGCAGGACTAACACAGTGTACTTGGCACTGGTGAGAACACACTTCAAATATTGTGTTCAATTCTGGGCCCCTCAGTGCAAGAAAGACATTGAGGTGTTGGAACATGTCCAGAAGACAACAAAGCTGGTGAAGGGTCTGAAGCACAGGTCTTATGAGCTGGGGCTTATCATGGAGAAAACAAGGCTCAGGGGAAACCTTCTNCCCAGAGAGTCATGGTGAATGGTGTCAGGTCCAGTTGACAGCCAGTCAGTAGTGATGTTCACCAGGGATCAGTTTTGAGGTCACTCCTGTTTAATACCTTTGTTGAAGATCTGATTGAGTGCTCCTTCAGTAAGCTCACAGACAAAACTAAGTTGGGTGGGAGTGTTGATCTACTGGAGGGTAGGAAAGTTTTGCAGAGAGATATGGACAGGCTGAATGAATGGGCCAAGACCAATTGCGTGAGGATCAATAAGGCCAAGTTCCAGGTCCTGCCCTTAAGTCACAACAACTCCATGCAGTGCTACAGGATGGGGGAAGAGTGGCTGGAAAGTGTTTCAGTGGAAAAGGACATAAAGGGGCTGGTCAACAGCAGCTGGACATGAGCCAGCAGTGTGCCCATGTGGCCAAGGCCAGTGGCATCCAGGCTTGTATAAAAAATAGCATGGCCAGCAGGACTAACACAGTGTACTTGGCACTGGTGAGAACACACTTCAAATATTGTGTTCAATTCTGGGCCCCTCAGTGCAAGAAAGACATTGAGGTGTTGGAACATGTCCAGAAGACAACAAAGCTGGTGAAGGGTCTGAAGCACAGGTCTTATGAGCTGGGGCTTATCATGGAGAAAACAAGGCTCAGGGGAAACCTTCTTGCTCTCCAGAACTACCTGAAAGGTGGTTATAGAGGAAGTAGGGGGTGGGGGGGGGGTCTCTTCTCCAAGGCAACCAGTGAGAGGACAAGAGGAAATGGCCTCAAGCTGCACCAGCAGAGTTTCAGTTTGAACATCAGGAAAAAATTCTTCACTGAAGGGGTTGTCAGGCAGTGGAATGGGCTGCTCAGGGAAGTGATGGAATCACCATCCCAGGGTTTACAATAAATGACAAGACATGACACTGAGTGCCATGGTTTAGTTGACATGGTAACATTCAGTCAAAGGTTGGACTCAGTGATCTTGGAGTCCTTTTCAACCTTAATGATTCTATGATTCTATTCCATATTTATGTATATCAAATGAACAGCACACCCAATTAATCTCACAGTGTTTCTAAGTCATGGCCTTATGGATTAGTTCTCTCAGGGAGCTGAGACCATACGCAGACACACTGTGTCATTGTAACTAGGCTATTTAGGAGACTAACATTCTATTTCCATGTGCAAGAGTTTCACAGTGACTCTCTGCCAGAGGTTGCCTTCCCCTCAGCTGTTCTGGAATAACTGTCTGTGTAACTATGCCATAAATGCAGTCCTATTAATATAAGCGTATAAGGTAGCTGTGATTGCTCTGCAGAACTAAGTCAGGTGCTACTTGTGCAGGTTTTTTGGCAGATCTGAGGCTTGGGCAATCTGCGCAGGCAACAAACAATTGTTTTCTCTAGCTCAAATAACCAGAANTTTTTCTTTAAAACTGAGGTAAAACAAAAGGAGAAGAGAATAACAAGAGTATTTCAGTACCTAAACAAGGAAAATATGACTAGTCAAGTTATGGTTGAGGAATATGGCTGCTAAATAACCAGTGTAAGAGACATTTAGGAACTAATTGTAGAGTAGTTCTGCATTGAATTGCATTTATCAACTTAGTTGCCACAGTCCTTTATTCCTTCTACAGGGATGCTTATATCACACTCACTGTGTGGATTTTACTTTCAAAGATGAGAGTACACAGCTGTATGAGTGTCTTGTGTGCACACAGAGGTCTGTAAAGAAAAAAAAATAGAATAATTCAGGATTCAATATTGAAAAAAGTGCAGAATCTATATAAAAAAAAGCATTAAAATTAGCATTAATACTAAAAGTGCTGCAGAAAAATCTTATCTAGAATTTTTACCTCCATCTTTTTTAAGGATTCAGAATAAGTGCTGAAAGACAGCGGAGAGATCTTATAAACTACATAAAATTACAGAGGGGGAAAAAAAAAGGGACAGATTTTCTTGCTCAATAGATACATTTTTTCCACAGAATATTTATATTTTATACACCTACAGGGTGTTTGGCCACATGTAAAAACCTCATTGCAAAAGGCAATACTGTAGCAGTTCATGTTTACCAATATACAATTAATTTTATACAAAACTGTACAAAATATTACTTAGCGTTCATGCACAAATTGCATTAACACTTTCCCCCATGGCTAGTTTATTATTTAGAATGTGCTGCAGTCAGACATAACAACTGTAGGGAGGACAAAGAGTCACTGACAGGTACAGGAAGAAAAATATTTTTGGCAGACTTTATCAAGTCTGTGTTACAGATTCACAGCAGCGGATGAGATCACAATGTGCTAATGTCTGTACCAACGGATGATTTCCCATCTCACTTCCCTCCTCCTAGAACCTGACCTACTTTACATCACTTTACTGTGATGGGCTGTATAAAGCACTTGAAAGCCTTCAAGCCATGGAGATCTCATAATGCTCCAGATACAAATCCTCAGTTATTACTGTCCATCATTTATATACTAGTAACATCCCAGTGGCCATTCGCAGGCATAAATTATCAATCTGTGTCAGGCAACAGCTTTAGTCCCAGAAGCACTGTACTGCTAAGGGAGTTCCAGCTGTCCTGTGCTATTAGTTGCAGATAAGAGCTTCAGCAAACACTTTAAGAAACTTTCTCCTCCCCTCTTGTTAGTATTCTCTGGGCAACTACTGCTCTCCAATCAAATACAAGAGATGTTTTTATTGTATGGAGAAAAGCTATAGAATTCTTCATGCAAACTATTGGTATACAAGAGTACTAAAAGAGAAATATAGAAATAAACCACACTGTTCTTAAACACCTGATTTAAAATGTCAAAGAGTTAGTCTGGCCAAAGAAATACATACATAACCTTTGCATGTTAGTACCAAATAGTTACCTCAAAATAGAAAATGTAAATTGATAGAAAAGAAATTAAAACCTGGAAAAACTTTGGAAAATTTTGTCTGTCTTTTAGGAAACTGAGCATTGAGGATGATATAAATGTGTAATTACAAACAACTATCATCACAAAAATGTTGTGAAATGGTTAAAATATTGCACACAGGATACTTCCAGGNCTTTTAATTTTAAAATTGCAAATACAGTACTTAATTCTGAAGGCTGTTGTTAAAGTTTAACTAGTGTCAACAAAGTGATTTGAGAATTTCAAATGAAGTTATAAAAGTTATATGAAAAACATTCATATCAAATACCTGTGAGTCAGACCAGCAAGAATTTGCTTATGTAGAAGCACAGTAACCCAGCCTAAAGTTTCAGGAGAAATATTTGCATATGATTTGAGAGAGCAACACTGTGTCAGGAATTTGTGGAGCCCAGATTGGACATGGTAAGTCAGAAATTAAAGACATTTTAGTTATCAAGACTGTTATCAAATAATAGTCCATAAGCTCAGAAACTTTGCCATTATATGACTTCTAGCCTGGCTCCTCAGGAAAGCCAGACTCACACAATCACACATTTCATCAATATCTGTACTTATATAGATCTTTCTTTCCTCTTTTGACTTTGAGATATCTTGGCCAATATCAGTGAGGAGTAGAGATCTCTGAGGAAATTAAATATTTCATGGAAAAGGAACAAAATGCTATGTATCTGTGACTAAGAGGCTTCTCAGTTCACCAAACCTGAGAAATTATCATGGCCCTACCAAACTCATAGCACTAATTGGAGGAACAGCAGCTTGCAACTAATCCTCAAGAGATGAACTCAAGACATGATGAGAGCCAGGAATACACTTATTATCTGGCACCATGTATTTCACACTGCAGCAGTGAGTTACAAATATTCTAGCTACAGGAAAATATACAGTTGTGTATGCAGAAATGCATCCCCCACTTCATTGTTTCTCCTTTTCATTTTGATACGAGAAAAAAATCACCACACTTGGTGTGAGATACACAAGTGCTTCCATAGTGGCAATACAGGTTAGGACTCTTTATTCCTATACCGTATTTTCAGTGTACTGTCTGGCCATGTAGTACATCACTCTTCTGCTCTCCTTTACAAGCTCACTGAAATGTTTGATGAATAAGAGCCAATACAACCTTCTCTATAATTCTGAGGGAAGAGACTGATGCAGACATATGAATATGTCTGTAGGAGCCTTTTCATTCAGGCCTCCTCATGTCACCAGGCTTGAGTGACTTCTGAAGGCTAAAGATTCATAGGAGCAACATCCTGCAATTTACCTCCAAGAGTAGAAGCAGCCAGTGGCATTGCTGGAAGTTAAGCCAAGACATAGGGAGCTTTTAGCTGGAGAACTAGAGTTTTTCCTCTGGAAAATTGTCCATAATTATTTTCTTTTCTGCTGTATAAATGAAGTCTGAAAAGACTCAAGCAATACTTCAACTATCTTTAGGTGGGATTGTATCTCTAAGTATTCATTTTTAGGAGACAGGGGAGTGGGAAACAAATATTCTTTTTTAAACATTTTATCAAATTTCACTACTTAGCAGAATTTATTAATGAAAAAATAATTACATGTATTTGCTTCTCTAGTAAACAACTTTCTTCTCTGTTTCATCAAATCATTATTTTTTATTTCAGTAAACAATTGTAATGACTTTCTAAACAGTTGCAACATATGCTATTAGGTAGATGTCCAAACTGATCTCTAAATTTTCTTACCTCTCTTTTCAAACACAATGCTGAATCATGTTTATACACTTTGATAGCACAAAGTCTTAACACAAGCTATTTTTATTATGAAGTTGTGAAAAACCATGAGGGATTTCTTTGGCAAAATTACTTAGTTCAAATGTGGGTACCCTGATGGAAAGAGTAGTAACTCTGGAAAATTGCATGAACACTGACAAATGAAACTTGTCACAATGCCCAAGAATTGGCACTTGTTAACAGTGAAAGAACATGATGTCTATCACTGTGTTCAACAACAAGGCTTACAAATGAATAGATTAATCATTGCTCATTTTAAAGGATTATTAAGGGTTTAATGAAATTGTCAGAACAGTGGGATACTAGCAGAGCCAATGATACTTCATGCCCTGTATTGAGGGTATTATTATAAATGGTATTTAAATTATAATTTTGGCTATAGGCAATTATTGGCACAGTTATTTTGGCTTTTCTAATTGAAGATCATCTCACACAGCTTCTTGCTTTGGATGACTTCATGTCAGGGATATATCTAGGAAGCAGGATACCTCCTGTATCACCATGCTGACTTCTGTACATGAAACACATAATATCCTGCTCAATCAGGAACAGACACTAAAAACACTGACTTGGTGATCTGGAGTGAAATAAAGTCCTGTGCATTTTCAGCAGGATGCTGCAGCTGCCTGTGTTGCATCTGACCCCCTTGCTCAGACTTCACCTCACTCTGGGCCCAAGGACCAGCACAATCATTTTCTTCCCCAAGGGCTAATGTATTAGCCTTATGTTGGCTATCGGTTAGCACTAGACCAAGTTTTCTGCTTTAAGAAGAGATCCAACAAGGAAGACAGGAGTCTCTGAATGTGTGTGTCGTTCTGGGATTTTGGAGCACTAAACAAGGCCGTGAAAAGACACCACATGCAGTTTCTTTACTAAAACAGAGCAGACCTGAATCTTGTTCTAAAACGATGGCGTACAAGAGATATCCTCTTCTATACAGCAGACACCTGGGTTTACTTCCCATCTCCCACCCATTTTAAGCTGTTGCTGCTAATCTTCATTGGATGAGGTGCTCTTCTCCCTTCCTGTTGAATCTTGTGATAAAACCTTATAATCAAGACAGAATAAAAAGGAGGGTGAGCTTCACTCTCACATATTGCCGTATTCAGTAACATGTCTGAGAGTGATGAAGGAAGGAAAGGAGATGGTTCTGCTACCAACACATCCAGTGTTTTAAACAGAGGGTATCTAATGTAAAGGTAAAGCCACAAACTGTTGGTGTGAGAATTGTCAAGATATGTTCTGGGAGTAATCCCTTTTTTCAATAATACTTCCTTTTTCTGAGCAGGGATTAATATTGGATGCATATAAGGATGAATATATTTTCCTTTCTAATCTTTTTCCCTAGAGGGTATCTCTCAATGGCTTCAGGAGCAGTTTCAGACTGTTTCCTGATACCTTCATTATGGCACAAGCATGGGTGTGCTCTTCTTTCACTGCAGTGGACAGTTTTACTCATCTAGAGAGCATCTATTTATTTGTGTAAAATGATATTTCTGTCTGTTACACTTAATATCTTCTTCTGTACATATGGTAGAAGGGGCTGAAAGGATCACTTTCAATTAGTTTTAAAACAAGTAGACTACTTAAATTCAAGTCATTGGTATGCCTGATATTGTCAGGTAAATTTAAATTTACTTTCTTTCCATTAAGATTCTTGTTTTTTTCTGATATGTATACAACATGGTATATATAAATAGCAACATGTTAAAATTATTAGTGAAATCCCATTTCGTAACATCTGCAACCAAAGAAACAGAGAAGAACTCAGATTAAATAAACCATGTTTAGGACAACAACTGACTACTTGGAATGATCTTGTACAAAATGACAAGTTCTGATGGCAGTTACATATA
>VXBX01008449.1:801612-811804 GCA_013400415.1 Scytalopus superciliaris | reverse complement strand
TCACTTTACTGTGATGGGCTGTATAAAGCACTTGAAAGCCTTCAAGCCATGGAGATCTCATAATGCTCCAGATACAAATCCTCAGTTATTACTGTCCATCATTTATATACTAGTAACATCCCAGTGGCCATTCGCAGGCATAAATTATCAATCTGTGTCAGGCAACAGCTTTAGTCCCAGAAGCACTGTACTGCTAAGGGAGTTCCAGCTGTCCTGTGCTATTAGTTGCAGATAAGAGCTTCAGCAAACACTTTAAGAAACTTTCTCCTCCCCTCTTGTTAGTATTCTCTGGGCAACTACTGCTCTCCAATCAAATACAAGAGATGTTTTTATTGTATGGAGAAAAGCTATAGAATTCTTCATGCAAACTATTGGTATACAAGAGTACTAAAAGAGAAATATAGAAATAAACCACACTGTTCTTAAACACCTGATTTAAAATGTCAAAGAGTTAGTCTGGCCAAAGAAATACATACATAACCTTTGCATGTTAGTACCAAATAGTTACCTCAAAATAGAAAATGTAAATTGATAGAAAAGAAATTAAAACCTGGAAAAACTTTGGAAAATTTTGTCTGTCTTTTAGGAAACTGAGCATTGAGGATGATATAAATGTGTAATTACAAACAACTATCATCACAAAAATGTTGTGAAATGGTTAAAATATTGCACACAGGATACTTCCAGGAAAAAAAAAAACAAATTAAAACCCCATCAAATTAATAGTTATTATCTGCATTATGTTTCCTCCACTGCTTTACCCACAGGCATTGTACCATTATTGCAGTTATTGTATATCACAAATTACAGTCCAGCTCCAATACTTGCTACCATAGAATTACAGCCTTGGGGAGTGCCAAGTTTTCCCGCCATCAGCATTCAGGACACTACCTTTTTGAGGATAGTAAGAGAAATCAAAGGAAACAATCAACAATGTGGAAAAACTGCAGAGAATTACAGCATAACATATTCTATTTCCAAGCTAATATAAAATCCAAGCCTACAGTTACATATTGTGCAGTTCCAGGTTCTTAAGTGTGCAGAGCCTGTGGCACTGCAGCACACCTGAGGGTGCACATGCAGGTGCACATGGGTGTAATCTCTGAGCTCACTTTACACTCCAAAGGTCCATGACCAAGGAAGCCAACCGTCAAGCTGGAGCTGATATATCCTGCTGGAAATCTTCACTTCAAATTTTTGCCAACCCATTCACACTCCCTTTTTCTTTGCTGGGGTGGGTGAAATGTGGCCAACAGCTTTTGAAGGACTCTGTTCTGGGGCCAGTGAGGAAGTGAAGTTAGTTTTCAGAGGACTGAAGGAGACAGGGACTTAGTCTTTTGACTGAGAGGCCTTGAAAATCCAGGATAGCAGTTAGCCCTGGGTAAGACTGGCTTTTCAATGCCGTTCTTAGGGAAAATACTGTCCACATTTCTTTGCATGTGAGAGGTAAGACTTCCTAAAAATGTGCAGCTTCAGACCAACAGCTGTGTAGAAAGCAAAGTCACAGTCCTACATATGAATTTCTGAACACACAAGTGAGTTCCAGTGGCAGAGAAGGGAACTTTTGGTTATTAAACAGAAAACTATTTTGGTTACCAGTAAAAAAAACCTGGGGAAGGCTGGAGAAAAAGGGATATTTTGCTCAATGTTTTTATGTATCAAAATTTGTGATTTCAGCCATCAGAGATTATTTGAGAGTGTATCTACAGAGTGATGTAGAGTACTATTATGATGCAGAGTGTGTTTTCCTATGAAATGGAAGTCCAGGACTTATTTCACAAGCCGTGTTTCACCTTGCACATGAAGGAGAGAGTGAGGAGTGAAGCACTATGCAGAGCTGGGTAGGTAGCACTAGAAACCTATTCCAGAGTTAACATCAGCTTATGGCTTTGCCCTTTACTACTTTCTGTGTGGCAGATTTCATTAGAAAAATATATAGTACATTTTTATACTTTAAATCAATAAACAACTCTCTATTTTGTTGGCATGTTCAGTCTGAAAATTGTTGCAAGAGAGAGTTTTTGCTTTCCCCAGAAATGATGAGAATTACTTATAATTTTTGCTGCTACTGTTGCAAGCTACATTATTAAGAAATAGCTATTCTGGATAGTGGAATGAAAACAAGAGATATTCCCTCTCTGAAGGTAATGGTTGCTATTAAACCTAAAACCCCAGAGCAATGTAAAAGTCTAGGATGATAATGTAATATGTTCACTTTATCTCTCCTAATGACAAAGGACTCGTTTTCATGTTGTCAAACAAGCCCTGATTTTTTTCTGTATCTGCCATGGTACTGTGTTTTGGACACCTTCATTGCTGTTCAAGCCCCTGACTTGTAATTTATGTCTCCTTACTGCCCCTGAGTGGGATTCAAGTGCCTTAAGTTAGGTACAGTGTCTATTTATGAGTGACTGAGTATCACACAGATTTATCTTGCCAGTCCACTCCTCATCTATTCCCAAGGCTCACTTAATGTTTAAATGCATCTCTAGGATCAAGATACAAGGTTTCATATGCTTCTTTTGGTGAGGGTTTGGCTTCTGAAATGCAGCATGTTAGATACAGGAGTACTGGCCACCTAGTTATCAATGAAAACTCTTCAAAATGAATATGGTGATTTGAATTTCTGATACTAAGGGTCACACTTGGCAAAGAGCATTTTAGCACTAACAGACAACTGCATCTTTATGAACTTTCTATGTACAGCAGTGGTTTGATTAATTTGTCAGACTTCACAAGAGGTGATTTTTTTGCTGGAGTTTTACCTCCGTTTTTTAAAATTCCACAAAAATAAAGGATCAACTCCTGCCTGATGAGGAGACAACGCAAGTGAAAAACCAAAATAACTGTTTCATTTCCTACATGCCCACTAATTTGGAAACAGTGGGCTCATCTCCTTCTTTCACATGACACACAATTAACATTCATTAACAAAACACTAGAAAGGCAGAATGCAGGAATTTGGCTTCTGAAGCCAATGGTAGTTTTGCCATTAATTCCTAAGAAGCACAATTTTTATTGCTACTCTTGTGAATGCTGAATGCCTCCCTGAACATAATGACATAATTTCACACCAAAATACAGTATGGGATGTTGGTCAGAAGTCCACCTGTATGGAGCACTTGTTCCTACAAGTCTAAATGAATTGACAGAGGAAAGGCTGTCTTTGATTTGTAAGTTAATATGCTTACCTCAACAATATGGTGGCCCTGATTGAGTTTACCAGGAATGATGACTATTCCAACTCATTTACTAGACTATATGCCTTTGCAGATTTCAGTCTGTGATTAGCAATTTCTGTGCTGTGTTTCAGGTCCTCCTTTGTGAAGGCAATTTCGGTGAATTCTAGCACCTCTTTGTCATAAATCAAATTTGGTGAAGAATTTCCTCACTGAGAGGAAAAGATGAAGTTGCAGTGCTCTGAAATGGCCTTACATCAAAGGGGTAAGGCACAAACACAGTCATCAGCAAGGTGGAAAACCCTTCTGAAGCAGAAGAACAGAAGATTTTCTGAAATTCTTGATTTAAGTTCATGTTTATGGAGTTTTATAGCCTCATGGAGAGTAAAAACCCAGACATACATCAGCCATTTACTTTTATGCTAAACTTTCTGTGGGGATGTAGTCCTGGCCTGCGAGTCTCAAGGGAGTGTTTGACACAGCATTTTCAGTGTTTGCATAGGAATGTTTCCAACTTTTCTTCTGCAGTCCTAACAGTTAGAGTAGCAGGATCTCTTACTTGATCAGTGGAGTCATGCAATAGGTAACCACCATAACTTTCTACTCTGGAACTGGTAATAAGAATCAAGTACGAATCAAGGAAGTAGATCTGATGCCCTTGTGCCCTCTGGTGCCCTTGTACAGAGTAATGATGGTTGCAAGGCAAAAATAACTTTGTATTGTATGCTACTTTTAACAGCTTAGTGTTGAAAAGCATATTGGTTCAAGACAGTTTCTTCTCTTTTTACTGAAACTCCTTAGTATACCCAAAAACATCACAGCATGTCTGAAAGGGGCTGGTACACAAGTGCAGGAGGAAGAAGATATGAAGATTGGAGGAATAACCTGGGACCACAAGCTCCTGAGTATGAAGAGGACAATGTGTGAAGTTGAAAGGGCTGTTGTTATAATAAAAGACTGTTCTGTTGTTTAGATGTTTGGCCCTGTTAGTGTTTTGCAGTTCTGTATAATTCCCCCATGTACTTCAATGTTCTTGCTGGAAAATTCCATTTTCCCCTCATGGCCTGGACCCCACCCCTGATTGGTTCGTGGGTGCTGAAATGCAGCATTCCCTTATATGGTTAGATCCTGCCCTTGTTTTCCCTATTTGGGAAGTTTGTCCCCTTATTTAGCAGGGTCCTCCCTGACACCTCCCAGATCCAAGCCCCTGCCAGAACCTTCCCTGCCCTACCATATATAAGCTGGGCACCACCTTAATAATTTGTCCATTCCTGCACCCGATCTTGGAGTGTGACCATCCCTTCATCGTACCTGACAGGTCCGCATGCAAGTAGAGACTATCTTTGACATTCTGTTGGTCCTGGATAAAAGTTTAGTAATAAACAGACATTGTAGCCAAATTTACATAAGTCAGATGTTTTACTGACCATCTTTTAGGGAAAAAACCACCAAAACAAACAACAAAAAACAGACAAACCAGAATCTTTAATAAGAGTAATAGTTTAATAGAACCAGAAAACATTTATTGTAACAAGTAGAGTATCTAAAAGAAAATTAAGTAATGCCATCCATAATGTTGCAGCACTCAGGTATAATAAAATTGATGAGCCCATATAATAAAATTTATGGAACTAAGGTGAATTCAATTTATTTGAATATGCTCAGTTATGTTTTTGTTTATTCCCATAGCAGATGTTTAATTTACAAATCAGGCAATTACTAAAGCTCTTCCAAACAAATAAGAACAGATTAGTCAAACACTCACATCAGTTTTTATGTTTATCATTAGTTTTATGATGCATCATGAATATTCAGTGTTAAGAAAAAAACTCTCATTATGATACCTGAAAAACCTTAAAATTATGTTTTGCATCTCCAAATGGTGTCTCACCCTGTTTGAAAAAGCTGTTAATGTTTGTTACTAAGAGCTGGGCTTATACGTTAATAGGGATTGCTCAAATATCTTCCTGATGCTTTCAAACCGATTAGATTTGCATCACAATATTTTAATATGGATGTGACAAACTTTGTTATGTTTTATTACATTAATAAAGAAATTTTGATTTACCTTTCAGAGAGAATTCTTGAGACTGAAGTGTTTTTTTAAACCAGACAAAGCAAACCTACCAACCCCCCCAAACAGCTTTCTCTCACAAAACAGATAACTATCTAGATATTTTCCTTGAAGTTTTGGGTAAAATGAGTGTCATCCAGCTGGCCTTTGACTTACATCATGTTTCAAATATCTCCCATGGTAGAAGGAAATCATTCTATCAGCAGACATGCTATGTTGCATGCTGAATGCTCATTATAAGTGCATACTGGCTGATGAATAGGAACCTATTACTTGCAGACTTGTCTGAGAAAAAAAGGTATCCCCTGTCTCATTTTCTTTAAATTAATTACAATCTGCTGAGTTTTATGTTAGAAGAATTGAAAATAAGCCTCATACTCCAAATTCCCATAATACATAATTTCCTTCAATTTGGCAAAATTTTCACATTTTGGCAAAGTGTTCTTTTTGTTAACTGGCAAGCTAAGAGACGGTTTTAGGGCTAGATAATTTATTAAGATAAATTCTTGTGGAATATTCTCAGTAAGAACATACTTTGCAGTGGAAGATGTGTAAAATGTTGTAAGATTCAGAGGAAAATAAGTATCTTTTGTTAAAGATTATTGTTGTTTTAAAAAAATTGTCTTTACCCACTTGACAGTAATGCTCTTTGTTGGCAAAAACACTCTTTGTTGACAACAATACTCTCTTGACAAAACCAAAATAACATCTGTCTCCTGTTCATTAGTTACAGTACAAATTCAATTAGAAACTTTAGCTGTAAAACTAGCTTTGGATAAGTTTGTGTAGCATTGTTGTAATATTACAGGATTCTTTAAACACGAAAATTATAGTTTCTGGTATTTCCTTACCTCCCAGGTTCAAAGATAAATTTCTAATATTCTTGCTACTTCAAAAATGTAAATAAAATGGTGGGGGTTTGCATCAGAAACACTGGAACAGGCTGCCCAAGGAACTGATTGATACCTCCATGGAGGAATTTAAAAGACGCATTGATGTGACACTTAGAGACATGGTTTTGGGTTGGACTTGGCAGTTCTGGGTTGATAGTTGGACTCAAACTTCTTAAATGTCTTTTTCAACCAAATGATTCTATGAGCTTATGATTTTCCCAACTCACCTTGAGCATAACTGCACCACACAACATTTCTGTATTCTTCCTGGAGCAAATATAATTGGTGAAGTGATTTTCTTGTTTAAACTAAAACCTGAGGATTTCCAGGATGACAAACTCCTGCCAATTCATACTGACACCCTCCTCCTTCCTCTTCTGAAAGAAGATTCTCAATTTCACAGAGAATTTCACAGCAAAGAAGGGATCTTATTAATAATATATCATGATGTTGGGCTGCAGATCTGGAACATTAGACCACGTTATGTAAATAGCCGTAACATCAAAAGGGGGAACTGTGTTGTTAAACTAGTGCACATAACTATTGGACTTCCTCTGGAATAAAGCAAACCAATCTAATGAGAAACAGTTTCATGGCAATTTAACTTTCAGTAAGTAGTAGAGTACATTTACATCACAGAGCATGCTTTTTGAGAGTAAGTACATATTATAGTGCACGGACAAAAAGTACGTGTACACACTGACAGAAGTGAACATGTATAGATTTACATAAGAACACAGACAAAAATCCCAGCACAAATAATGCTAAGTCACTGTGTGAGACTGAACTGAGAAAGATAAGCATTGATCAGCAACTTTGTTCCACAATTCACTGTTAATTATTCTGATACTACAACCACTCCCCTAGTTTCAGCTTGTTTCCATGGTATCTAAGCCTCTGAACACTATAAAAATGATAAATTACTTGGTATGTCTTAATGAAGAAAATGCTAAGGTTGCAAAGGTAAGCACTCCAGTCAAGAAATTAACAGTCAAGGTTGCTTGCACAATTTTAACTCTTGCCCTTTTTTTGAATATATATTATAGCCCTTACCTGCAGATTGTTTCTTAAAGTATTTCACATGTTCCTTCAAGTTGTATACTTTATTCTTCTGATAATGTGCTATCCATTGAACAAGCTATTTCTGTTGTGTTATTTAAGTAACGATACTCTGACAAGAATGCATTATTTTAGCATTTCAGCAGTTGTTTCTGGAACAAAATACCATTAGTAATGTCATTGTTCACACTTTTCTTTCAGTGTAGTGAGTTTGGTTGGTTGTTTTGGGTTTTTTTTTTCCCTGTGATTTGCCCGCAGCTTTCTTCCTCTTTAATAGTTCCATTAAAGCATTGTACTGGGTTATATTCACAAATTATTTTTTTTTTTTACTATTTATTCACAAAACCTTTATTTAAAATAAATAGTATATATAGCTGTTCAATTCCATCAATGTAATGGTCAGAGGTAATTCCAAGTCTTTTTTCCTACATAATATTCATCTGCTTGTACACACAAGGAAAGTGCTATACAGCTTGTCATTGTCAGGGAGTGAAGTTACCCTCCTGCTGCAAATACACTCTATAGAGAGTGATGCATCAACAACAAAAAGAGAAAGAAAGAATGAAACCACAAAACCACATTCTGATCAGTATAGAGGTTTTGTTCATTCTCTCCAAAGGAAGGATTCTGATTTAATTTCATGTATATCGAGTTTTATCCCAAATGACTCAAATTGGTGAAAGATTTTTTAATTGAAAAGGTCAGTTGTATAGTTAATTCTTGGGGGAAAGACTGAAGTCCGTAAAATGCATAGAGAAAATACAGTTTTCATTAAAAGAGCTTAATGAGCTATGCAACCTCAAATCTTAAAAGCTCTTCGATTTGCACCCTGGTTCCAGCTAGTCCCCTTCACAACCAGGGGTTTGACATTGCAGCAATAACACTTGCTATTCTCTCGCTGCCATGCTCTGCAGGGCTCATCAGGGACAGGATGGACATACAAAGCTAGTTTCTAGATAATGACAGTAAGTATAGTGCCTTAAAGTATGTAGAGCTGTAATGAATGCCAACAGTTCTTCCATAATCTCTATTTTTTCATCTGGAGATTAGAAAAATTATCTTGTTGCTGTAGTGCTCACTGGAAGATGTTTGCAATGTTATTACTGCTGTGGCTAGTTTTATACTGATTCGTGTGTTAGCTTGGAGGTCTAAAAACGGACCATGGTACTTAAAAGAACAACTGTTTAATGACTGATCAATGTAAGAAAGGGAATTTCATTCCAGTGTTGCTAATGAGAAGCTGAAACTAAGACAGTTCTTTGAAAATGACTGCTGGAAAAATTATTAAACTGTGACACAGGCTTCCCCTTCCCCACTAACAGCACTTTGGAGAAGCTGGGCTTTGTCTTTCCCATTAAAATATGTGAACAATTATAAGACAACAGAGAAAAAGCAAACAGCCCTTTTTACGGCTCTGTGTAGCGAGCTCTCTGACAAGCTGACCCCAAGCAGCTGCCAGGTATCCAGCCTGGCTGCCGCCCTGTCCACCTGCTCTCTGCTCTGTACCAGGCTCCTGCTGGCTGGTTCACAAAGAAGTGTCCAGGTGTTTGCTGCCCGCTGGCCTGGCCACATGTTAGCTGCCAGTTACCAGGCTCCTGCTGCCCTGTTCACCTGCTGGCATGGCACTGCTTTCCTGATGCCCTGCATCCCCTGCAGAGTGGCAGGTGGTATTCTTTCACCCTCTTCACCTTTTTATACATTTCATTTCTAAATGCATGACTGCATTTTCATATATATATATATAATATACACACACAAATGCAGTTACATCTTCCAACCTCTTTGCCTGCTTTTTCCCTACCCATGAATCTGCTTGAATAAGCTGGTGTGAAGCAGCAGGTTCCATTTAATATCCCAGCTGCACACTGACATTATCACTGGTGTCAGTTTGTAAGCACATCTACAATAATTGTTGCTGAGACAGCAGGTTTGGCTGCAAGATTCAGCAAGCCTTGTGATTTCTCTCAACACAAGAGCTTCAGAAGCAATGCTTAGAGCACTTGCAGTTTTTTGATTCCCTGTAGAATCCAAAATGTACTTCTGGGATTTTTCCACTCTGTGTACCTCACAGTGAAGATTTCTTCTATGAACATAGTTATTTAGAAAGGAAATTAAAACAAACTAGAATAGATCTCACTAACAAACACTCACTGCCTTTTTTTTTCACTGTTGACAAAATGAAAAGCAAACCAAAATACACACAAACACAAATACAGTTTAGCAAGTTGAATGGCCTTTATCCTACTGTGAAAAGCTAAATCCTACTGTGAAAATAGGAGTAGACTTATATTTCTACAGGTATGAACACATTTGCTTATGGAACAATAAAATAAAAGGAGCAAGATAATGTTATTGTAAGGTATACAGCTTGAACACAAGTATTAACATAAGATTGACTGTCCTCCTTTTGCATGAAATCTAAGTTAAAGTTATCTTTGATGGAGCCATAACATGTTGCACAGTCCTTTGTGAATGCAATGAACAGGCCATATGGTTAACACTAAAAATACTGCAGTGCTTGTGTTGAGAGTGATTCTATGGTGCCCAAAGACAGAGTTGTTTCGCATGATACATGCATAACTGCACCATATATTCTGTGGAAATCTGTGAGGCTCTTTGTAGAGTGAAATTCTACTGAACATGACAGAGTGAGTCCTGGGATTCAAGTTAAAAAACTAGATATGGGAGGGCATTTAACACTAGACTGCAGTATGTATAACATTGCAGGCAGCTTGCAAATATGATTGATTTCAGATACAAAGCTTAAGCTGCACATTGGGAGATTAGTATTTTGGCTAGCTGGCCATTACTGTAATTTCTGATAAGAACTAGCTTAATTAACCTATGAGATTTCTAGTGTATCTACAGCCACAGGAATAGTTACAAAAGCTTGAAAGGGCACAGCAAGGAAAAAAAACCCAAAAACCAAAAACCAACCAAATTTAAAAAAAGGCAGTATCCTTCATTATATCTGTTGGTTGGATTGT
>VXBX01008449.1:784795-801570 GCA_013400415.1 Scytalopus superciliaris | reverse complement strand
TTTTTTTGGGGGGGGGAGGGCAGAGGAGTTATTAGTGGGTTTTGAGTTTTTTCTATGACCATTTCAGTGAAGGAGTTTCATCAGTATTAAATCACATAGAGTTCCTTACATATTGCAAGTTCCTGTCAAGCTAAAAAAAAAATATACATACACCCAGTCTTGTGGAGTTTTGTCATATGGACACACAGGTAAGGATCACAGCCTTGACTTGACAGTTGAGTTGTAAGGGTCAAATTTATAATGAACCAGTATCAAGTACTTTTGCACAGAGAGATATCACTGTCTGTAAACAATCCTTGGAAGACTGTCTTCCATGCTGGATTAGAAAAACGAAAAGTGAAGAGCAAGTTTTCAAGGAGCATCACAACCAGGTGCTGAGTCATGCAGTCAAAGCTTGTCTATGACTTGGCTGCTCTCCATCTCTGCAAGTGCAGTGACTTTATGGTTGTGGACTTAAGATGCCCTGTTGTGAATGTAGATAGAACCATTTAAGCCCCTGTTAGCTTAAAAATGGGAAGCTCTGTAACCTCTCTGAATTGGTGTCTGCATCTGACAGATTTGTTTAGAGGTGTTTCACATGCCAAAAGTCACCTAGAGCGCAGAAGCAGATGGTTTAATCAGGCAGAGACAGATGACTGCTTTAATGACTAGGGCAACAGAAACTCTGGAAGGTGTGTAGAACTTTTAATTTTATTATTAATTGTTTTATCCCACATCCAGAGGAGTTTTTTTAAAATATCAGTAAGAAAATGATGCTAGTTTATATTGGGTGTTGTGATGGAAATTAATGTTTTGTTAAACATGATCTCTGAAAATTACTTTCTACAAGACATATCTGACTAAGCATTTTTGATAGTTCATTTAACCTTTACAAATAAATATTAGGTAGAATTTTAGCAAGCTGTACCATTATCTCTAACTAAAACTGATAAAAAACTGATTTTAAAAACTCACAGGAGAGAAGAATATTTCCTGAATAATCTACAAATCTTTAAACAGCTATTATGTAAAATGTAAACAGTGCTGGTTATCTGTGAGGGAACCCCAATTCTCCACAGAACTGTGGGTTTTTTTCCAAAGTAACAAATCTGAGGAATTAATGATTTTTCCCTCACAGCAAATCTGGTGTTTTCTGTATTACATTGCTCCTTTTATAAAGCCCTTCTAGAAAACTAGCACTTCTTTCAGATGCCTGAGTTAAAAATAAAGCAACCACAAGGAATAATCATAGAATCATAGAATGGTTTGGGCTGGAAGAGAACTTTAAAAGTCGTTTAGCCCAGTGCCCCTGCAATAAGCAGCAACATCTTCAACTAGAAAAGGTTGCTCAGATCCCCGTTCAAACTGACCTTGAATGTTTCCAGGGGTAGGGCATCTATTGCCTCTCTGGATAGCCTGCAGCACTGTTTTACCATCCTCACTGTAAAACTCCATATATCTAGTCTAAATCTACCCTTTTTGGGTATAAAACCATTACTCCTTGTCCTGGAAAAATAATCGCCAAACCTCTACTACTATCGTTATACATAAAAAGGCTTCCTTTTCAGTGTTTTTGTGTTCAGAATTGAGTGTTTTGTAATTTGAATCTAAAATTTGCACAAGCAATGGCAACTTGTATATACTTGTCACTTCTCATTCATATTGACTGATGGCAAGCAAAGATTACTGACTGTCTAGAATGGATATAATTAATGACTGCATTGTAATTTATGACTTCAAAATTGAAGGGAAAAAACTGAAACAAACACTATGTAAATCGACTATAAATGTGTGTATGGCATCTACATATATGCATATGGTAAAGACTAGGTAGCCTGATCTCCCTTCTGTTAAGGCCCCCTATTGCACATATGTTGGTGGCTTAATACACAAAAGAAATGATGCAGTAGCTCCTCAAATATTAATGAAAAATAGCTGTCATAGTATTCTGCTGTAGTACTTCCCACTGGCTCCACAGAGAGGTATTAGATCTGAAAACAGGTATAAGCCGATGAAAACCAAAACAATCCCTCCAGCTGCCGCCACCTCTAACTACTAAAATATCTACTTGTAATATGTCTTTCTATACTGAAAATTTCCCTAAGCATAATATTTCAATTGTTATGGATTGCAAATATAATTTGACATTTTTCTTCTGAAATGTGAAATAAAAAAAAATATTTTAAAAGACAAATAGGGTTTCATAGTGGTTCAGAATTCACATCTCTTTCTATGTTCATCTTCTCTGTTCATCTCTGTGAACCTGACAATAGTCTTAACCACCTTACTCATATCTCCACTAGTTTTCTGTCTGTAAAGGCTTTAAATGTTGACTGACTGTGTGACTCCTAATCCTCTAGATTACCTGTATACCATTACTCTTTGGTGGATTTTTCTTTCTAATATATTGCAGCAAGTTATGTCAGCAGAGTTCCTTATGACCGATTTAGTATTTTTTTAAAGAAAAAGAACTTACTTTTCATTACAGAATACCTGAGAGACAGAAGCATCTTTGGGAAAAGAGACAAAGGAAAAGAACAACATTCAATATCTTAGCAGCAGCACTGCAGGAGAAAAGTTATGTGGGTAAGTTTATACTTAATACTCAGTAGATCTTAATCAAATGTTGTAGGTATATGTTGTGCTTGGCTTCTGGGCTTGTAATGAAAAGAGCTTTGTGCAGACAGAATTTAGATTAAAATCACCTTTGTTTTTTCCCTGATAATATTTGGAGTTGTCATTTCTGCAGAAAAGAAGCCTGAACTCAGGTTTGTAATAGAAACACAAAAATATTGTATTTGATAAATGAAGACTGTGATGCTATTGAAATGTAACCAGTATAAGGGAGCATTTTCTTTGCCCATCGCACACTATGAAAGACGTGCTTTCCCTTGAATACCTCTATTCTCTCACCCTCCTAGCCCTGGAGGCTGTGTTCTCCACTATCTGCAAATATGGAATGACGAGTAGAAGGTCAAAACTCGCATCATTGTGAATATAAAGAAAGCGTCTTTTATCTGCAGGTTAACATTCAAACTGCCTGCATTGTTTTTTGGCATTTTAAAACGGAAACCTCATCGTATCCTGAGAGTTTTTTAATGAATTTTTCTGGCACCGAGACCTTTCTATGCTTGAAGGATTTTTCTTGACTCCTGGGGTATAAAGATACTCACAAGGTTATATGAGGCTGTAATAACATGATGTCACCAGCTCTTATTGAAGAACAAGTATTGTGCTGGCTGAGGAAGAGAACAGGGACAGAAGTGTTGGCCCTTCCCAGATTTCCCTCTCCATAGCAGCTCCATCATATAACCTGGGCTTCACCATTCCATTTCCCAGATGTCTCTGTGAAGTTCTTGGCCTTGGGATGTTTACAGACATGCCTTTCAGCCTCCATCCAGAAAGCAAATGGTCATGGAGCAGTGCTGCAAGTATGAAAATGCACCCCATTACTGTGTGATGAGCAAAACTGGTACTTTCCTCCACTGCAGAGCATGGACCACTGTCTCATGATGACCTTTAGGAAGTGAAAAGAAGTGCTATGGGACAAAACCCAACCAACCAAACAAAAAACAAACAAACAAAAAATGAAGACACTGCTTCCTGGAAATTGTTTTTAGAAACTGTAAGCTAGAAGGTGTCAAATCAAATTTTATGTTGGAATTTATTTGGGGGGTTTGGTTGTCTTATTTATTTGCATAGTTATGAGGATCAAGTTATAACACTTGTCTTTACCTGACCTCTGCAAATAGCTATTCTCACTGGACCCTTAACTTGCCTTTACCTCTGTTACTCTTCACCTGCAAATGTACCTACCCTTCTGGTTCACATTGGAATGTGAAGAACATAATTCGTCCTATAGGTAAAAACCCTCTTAAAGCTTTTAGCTTAAATGCATCCAGGATTGTCTATGTTCATTTGCTTTTACACAGCAGTTTTCTGTTTGCTTAAATATCACTCCGCTGGTATTTACACTGTTTAAAAACAGCTGTTACATCTCAGACCCCTTTCTAGACTAGATAAGCCAATACATTTTAATGTCCTCACAAGACACAATCTCCTTCTCTGCAGGACTTTGTAAGTGTTTCCTTACTGGTTTTCCCATCAAAATTAATTTTCCTTATTTCAAAAATGCTTTATGAACATGGTAATTCACAGAATAATAGAATAGCCCAGGTTGGAAGGGACCTCAAAACTTCACCTTGTCCAAATTTTCATGGGAAAGGGAGCCAGATGAGGTCATCTAATGCCCTATCCAGTTACATCTTGAAAGTTTCTAGTGATGGGGACACCACCACATCCATGATTAGGTTGTTCAAGTGAAGGATTATTCTTACTGTAAAAAATTTATTTCTTATATCTATATGAAACCTCTCCCAGTGGAACTTGTACCCATTGCTCCTTGTCTTCTCCATGTGGCAACTTGTGAAGAGAGAACCTCCATCCTCTTTGTAGCCACTCTTTAAATACTGGAAAACAAATGTGTGCAGCTTTCTGCCTTTATGGCTAGCAAAATCCATCTATTGCTTTATCATTTAATTTAATTCCTTAAAGAAGATTTTGTATCACAATCCCTGACTGCAGACTATAATGAATGCTAAAAAAAAAAAAAAGAAGAAAGTTTTAAAAGCAAATCTATACTTCTGATTCTCAACACTGAAAAGTCCTGAAAAAGTCCTAAAATAAACCTTGAACCTAGACTATAGAGCCTTACAGATATTCAAAGAATGTTCTAAGTTTTCCCCAAGAGGTTACAAGAAAACAGTTTTTGAGTACAAGAAACATGAACCTCCCTGTGCTGGTTTAAAGATAAACCAGCAGGAGAAATGAACCCAACTCACAAAATGACTGCAAGTCAGAACTACAATTTAATAGGAAGATCACAACAAGTACAAGGATACAGAGGAAAAAGTCCGTTTGATCCACAAAACCCATGTGTGTAACCCAACACCGTGGAGCAAAAACAGGATGGTGTTCCTCAGCCCCTGTGCTGAGCTCCACCTGGCCCCCCTGAGTAAAGAGTAATAAGGAAAGAAGGAACCTGTTGGTGAGGATGATGGTCACGGTCTGGTCTAGAGTGGCAGTTGCAGTCCTGCTGAGGCTCTGGTCCTCCTCTAGATCCGACGAGAGATCCCCAGTCCCCAAACCCCCAGTTTATATATGCTTAGGCTAAGGTGGGAATGCCCAGTACCTCCCCCAGGGCAGGGAATTTCACAATGCGTGATTTACACTCTGAGGTGAATCACAGCATGCTTTTGGAATCCCTGACGGCCCATTAGCAGACATGACCCCTCAGGCTGGATGTGAAGGTGCTAATGGCTCTCCAGAGGGGCGTTATCACACCTGAGTCATTGGTGTGAAGACAGGAAACCTTTCTTATCTCACACAAGTTCCCAAACACCCAGCTTGTAGCCTGAGGGGTCAGGTGTGCCCCGGGAAGCTGCTGCAAATGATCCATTGTTAGCAGTTCATGAGAAATTACGTTGAGGGTGTAGAATACACAGTTTTAGCCACACCCACACAGTGACAAACTGGTCCTGGTCACTATAACCAGGACACTCCCATACATATGGGGAGAAGTGTTCAGACTGAGCTATTTTTTAATTTTAATTTTACCTTGATTAATTACTACTTTTTTTCCATCTGAGCTTTCTGCATCAAACTTTCAAACCCAAGAGATAATTTGAACATGCAGGGATGTAACTACTGCTCTGACAGTTATCTTCAACATACAGAATTTAACCCATACATATTTTCAATTAATTTATTTGCATTTGCATTAATATACTGACCAATATTTACTGACTTTACTTTGTCTGTAAAGACACCATTACAGGATTTGGAAGACATACTCTTTAATGTTAAATAGAATTAAAACAAACATTAAAGTAACATTGAGTCTGAGTAATCAACCATACACAAATCACGAGATTCAAAATATGATGGTATGCAGTGCTCACTCAATTTCAAGTGTCCATCCTATAATTTTATGTCACACATTTTTCACTTCCATACTTAAAGATGAAAACAGCTATGTAAACTACAATTATTCACATAATCTATGTAGAGAGAGTAATTTTGCTTCACAATCTAGATGAGGTCTAAAAAGGCAATGCTCAAATCCAAAAGGTTAAAGTCACACTAGGGAACTGAGGTAAGAATCATTGCACGTATTAGAGTTTATGACACTGAGATGTCTGGATCATTCTTAGCCGATTTCTGCCCAAGCTCTCAGACAGCTTATATTTATAAAGCTCCTACGTAACGTTTGGAAACAAAGAAAGTATGGCATTTTAGACAACCTGAGCCTTTCTCAAATATCTTTGAATATAATATGCAAAGTGAATTGTAACCTTTAACATTCTAATATCACCTTCTTTTATGCCTTGGAAGTAATTACCCTGGAATATTATCTTGTCATAGGAATAAGGTGATTTCAGTAGAGCCAAACTTTCTTTGAACATTACTGTGTCAAAAATCAAACCAAAATTATCTCTGCTTAAAAATATCAAATGTCTAAAACTTGCTTAACAGAGCTAGGGTTTCAGTTGCCTATTTGTAGGAAATTAATAGCAGTTTAGGTACCCTGGGATATTTTCCTTCTGTCTCAACAGATTTTTTACAGCAGCATGAGTCTATCATAGGTCCCAGGTCTTGTCTGTCAGCCCTTTGGCATTGCCTTTGATACCCTGGAACCTCTGTAGACATTTCTTGACACTAGCACAGGATAAATCCTTCCCTGGTTGTTAAACTTAGGAAAATTCCTACAGTCAGCCTTAGTTCTTTCAGACATTCATATTTTAACTTAAATCTTAGGATGAGATTCATATAATATGTTTTAGAAGTTGTCTCGTGTATCTTAGACCCTCAATTTCTCAGCCTAGAAAAGAAGACAAGATGATTGAAAGAGCTTGAAAATTTCCATATCACGTTATTTTTCATACAGCAGTATGCATACAGAAAACATTGCTAGTTTCCTAAACACTTTTGGGTCTGTGTACTTGATAAAGCTAATGTAACCTCAGCTAATCTTAAGGCTTAATACTGTTTGTGCTTTCCTTCTAGGTCCTCTTTCTCTTTACAAAATCAGTAACAAGACTTGAGCTGAAAGAATGCTGAGAAAGGTCATGATATTCTTTGCACTCACAAGTAGATTCAACCTGATTAATTCCAGGGAAATTGCTTCACTGATTTGAACTATTATTCTGGAATGATATTGGTCTATATGAGACCAGCATGTAATACAGTATTTACTGTTTGTGCATTGACTGCAGAAAACCAGGATGGTGATGTTACTGCTCTGTACAAAAGTACCATTGAATATTAAACTGAATATTAAGAATAGTCCTGCAGCTCCATGATGTGCAGAATATTTAGATAAGAGTAAACAATTTTTTTAAAATCAAACTGCTAGTGCCTGTCTTTATGGTTGTCATATACCCTTCTCATTCAAGGAAATATAATTTTCTCCTGTAAGGCAGCAGACTTTCTGCCTCAGGCTGAGCATGAATCAACAACAAATGTTATAGCACATACTGTAATTTTTTAAACTATCATAGTTTTGGAAAATTGAGTTTAAGATATAATCTGTGATGAAATTACTATTTCTCCAAGGAAAGACTCAGTAATGGGCAACTTCAACAGTCTTTGGGGGATTTCAGTATTCCTGGATTTCTGAAGTAATAGAAGTGTCTAAGAAACTTCCACTGGATAAAAGATCCAAACAAATATAACTTTCTCCCACAAGGACAGTTTAATTAGATGGATTTAGGAATGATACTCACCATTCTAATTCATATAATTCAGGTTTAAATGTGTCTCTAGAAGAATTTAATGCAATAGGTTGCTCAGTTGTGCTAAAATATATATTTAATATATTTCTGTACTTTACAGTTGTTTTTGCACTCATTGTAATTTATGATATTATTGTATCACAAGGGGAATCCTTGGGCACATGTGTGTTATTAGTTTGGTAAAGGAAAAAGTAAAGTTATTTCTGCCTAGCCTAAAGAGCTGAATATCATAACTTCATTAAGACAATAAGATTTATATGCATTTATCAAATACTTCATCTATGTTAAGGCGTCTACTCATGACTCTTTTCTCTCCCAGACTTGATATACTCCAGCATTATGATCTGTTATTATATATTCACTTTCATGAAAATCAAATGCAAATACTACGTATTAATTATATTTGGCTAAACACCTTAACAATATTGCAATTTTCTTGAAATAAGTCAATGTTGAAACACTTTGCAACTGAAAAAACATGTCACTAAAACACTCTTAATTAATGCTGAAACACTTGACAGTGGCTTGCTAAGTTTTATTAAAACTTCCCTCAAAAGGATTTGATCCTGGACTCTCTTCTTTCACATGTTCCATTCCTGATGATATGAGTACTGACCTGAGGTAAATCCATATTTAAAGCTCTTAACTGTTGAATTAAGGACATCTGACCTGAAATATACCTTGAAGCATAGTAACAGTTTCAACAGAGATGTGTCAAGGCCCAAGCTGGTACTTCTACTGAAACAAAAAAGAAGCTCTTGTAATTAGAGAAGCTGTGATCTGACAGCTTTCTCCTCTGAAGAAATGTAAATTTATTTTTGAAGTTTCCCATTTAAGTATCATTCCCTTTTTTAAAAAGGGGAAGAAAGGAAAAGCTCAAAACAGGGGCCCAGCAACAGCAAAAAATATTTTTCATTTTCATTCCAATGCAAAATCACATTCTGATACCTTGATGACTAACATGGAACTCAGTACTTGTCCTTTGGCCATCTGTAATAACAATCAGAAGTTAGTTAAGCAAATTAAGAACATCAAAATTAGTTCACCTTATCTTTCAGAGACAGTGAATTTTACAGAACTGTGTGATTTGTAGAACCATGAACATTTCTTGCTCTCTGAAGCAGCTCTGTAGGATCTTTCTTTAACTCTGTGGTCGATCTGGGATTTGGAGTTAGTGGCTGATATTGCTATTATAGTTCACTATTTTTGGTGATTTGTATTAACTGGTTTGTGTGAGGTAACAATGTGAAAAGCATGCTAGGCGTTCTTAGAGAGATGGTTGGCTTCACAGCTCTTTAGAGATTACCTCTGCAGCTCTGATATGTGGCCTCATGCCCCAAGATATGAGTAAGTAGATAAAGTGATACATCCTGCAGTTGTTGCCATGGTAAAGTAGTTTTTTTATCTGCTTCATAATCTCAGAATAAGCCAAGTAATATCAATAAAAAGACTGGATTATCAGTCTTTGGGTATTAGGTGTTGATTTTGAGGGCTGAATAATGAAAACTGATTTCCAGTTTTTAAAAAGTATCCATTATAATTTTTTACTGTGTTTCACTTGCTGTAATAGTGGTTTATAATGGATAACTTTTTATTTTTGTTGACTACCACACAATGTATTCCCCATCATTAGAGCAGATTGCAGTTCAAGTCCTTCTTCAAGGAATGCAGCTGAATGGAAACAAACAGAACTCCTGAATGCAAGCAAATGAGTAATTAATACTCAAACAGGATTTTAAAACTGCATAAAAGAAAAGGCACTTTATTTTATGTGACTCTTTTAATGAATTTGTCTAAACTTCATGACAATAACATTGATCATAAAGGATTAATTTGATATTAATGCAAATGTCATGTAGTCCTGCTGGAACTCCCCTGTAATTCAGTAATTCAGTATTAGCTAAATGTACCATTAAAAGAAAGTGTTACTCATAAAAAGTTTGGGTTAGTGAATTTGAGTTTACTTTACATTCTTCTTTTGTAGAATATTTACATTCTTCATTATAGGATATTTTTATCTGAAAAGAAGATGAAAGGTTTAGAGCTGTTAAAGAGGCATAAAATGCATCCGTTTGCAAATTTAACATTCCTTAAATTTATCAGATTTTTCACTTTCATAATCTAAATCTTGGAGAATCAGCTAAAATAAGTTGGATTTGAAACAATCATATCTGAAAAAGAGGTGCATTAGGTTGCTGAAATACATGATCAGTACTGAATTTTATACTACAGCTGTGTTCTCTAGCCAGCTTCTTTCCTTTACAATAGACAATACTTTTGTCTCCTTTCTTTAAAAGCATTAAGAACCATCATACATTTACTAGGACTACATGTTTGAAATTGTCAACACCATACTTAACAGCTGACTCAAATTGCCATTACACGTGGATTACAATAACAATACTCTTTTCAAACAATCAAAGTCAAAACCTGGAGTGATGGAAGTCAGCATCTTTCCAGTGCCTTCAGTGGTACTCTACTAATTTATAAATCACTTCTCTAGTGGTTTTAGTGTTTCACGTGTTAAAACTCATGTAAGTTAAACACTAATTTATGCCTGCATAGGTTCTAACATATCTTACTAGTATATATAAAGGGAATATATTGAATACTACAAGAATTTGGGACATATCTGCTAAAGCTAATAATATTAAATAACAATATTAACATTAATAACATTAACAACAACAATAATAATAATAATTATAGATGATGATATAACAACAACAATAATAACAACAACTTTAAAGTGGTCTTAACCCACAGGTTTTATCTTTTCTACTCCTCGTCCCACCAGAGGGAGGCAGGGAGTGAGAAGGCAAGAAACGAAGAGCAACCAGGTAAAAGAAGAAACTTCGGATTTGTTTATGTTTATATTCAATGCATTACTCTCTGCTAATTCATGTGATCATATTTTGCAGAACAAATATAAAAGAAGTTGCCCTGTAAGAGTCGCAGTATCAAACACAAGGAAATGTACCTGAAGGAAGATGAGTTACACAGAAATACTTGTGTAACTCTCTGCCTGTTCAAAAGTCCCCACTTTGATTTTCACATTTGAAAAAATGGATCATAAAAGTGTAGACTACATCAGAGATTTAAGTGTTTAGCTTAAAATAATTATTTGAAGCATCTTAATTATTGTAGGTGCTATTCATAGTCTGCAAATAAGAGAGAGGCTTGCTGGCCTGATTTACTGTGATGGAGGGTGGATACTCAGGACACCCTACTTCAACTCATTCAAATATCAGGTGTGTGAAAAACCTTCACTGAGCTTGTGTTGGAATGAACTGCCTCTGTTAGGTGCCTTTCTCTTCTGTTTGGCACCAGATGGAGCCTGAACATCTCAGTGAAATGCTGATTTCAGGTCAGATGAATTATGGCTTCATACGTAAATATTTCACACATTAATATAAGCTGAAACTTTCTGACAGCAATAACTATTTTTTTAATTTTAAGATGAATAATCCTGAGCTAATGAATAGTACTTTCTTTGTAACAAACACATATGATAGAAAGAAATATCATTCTGCAGGTATCCAATGACAGGAAAAATAAAAAATATTCTGAGCACTTATTTAAAATTCAAAACTATTTTGCTTAAATTTGTCATACAGCATTAACATTCTGAAAGTTAACTGTCTGGTCCCTGCTGTCAACTCTCCTCTAGTCCTTGTCTAATGAGGAGAGACGAGCATCTCCAGGGGGCGATTCATCCCACCTATCCAGATTCCTGTACTGGTGAGGATGATTCATTACTGCAGTTCCTTCAGCTTCCAGCCTCATTATGGCAAAACCACTAGAGAAACCTAAAGACAGGCATTGACTCAAAGAACTTTCCCTGTCCACATCCTCTGTAAGCTACTCTGCATCCAAAATGTAAAGAACCTCTGATACTTAAAACTGTTCATATAGGAAAAATCAAAAACTCTTTAAAATACAGTATAACTGTGAGTAAGAAGTCTATCCAAGGAACACTGGAATACCTTTCCAGAAAAACAAACAATCAAAAAAAAAAAAAAAATAGGAGAAATTATAGAAGATATTAATTTACAAATTCTTACCACAACATTCTTTGGGGGCTTCTGAGTATCTTTGCTAACTTCTCTCAAAGGAAGAAGTTTTAACAGTATTCAATTCCAAACAGATGAAGAATAAAGTTTACCATATATTCATTGAACAAGTTACTAGCACCATTCCACATATTTGTGCAGGAAAGACACAAATATATCAAATGTTTTGCAAAAACAATATCATTTGTCTATAGGGTTTTGCAAGACTGCAATGAAATATAAGTGTTTTAAATAATATTTTATATGGACTTGGACTGAACAGCTACTGAACTCTAGGAATACTTGTAGATGTTTACATCCAAGACTTGAAATTTCTCAAGAAAAAATCATAGTAAAAACATTTTAGATAAATTCTATTTGAGTAACTCGGTTCTTAAATTCCATAGCCTGTCCTAAAATCTGCACCATGAAGCTGAATACATGACTGGATTTCAAGGTGACCGAACTGTAGACCTACAGTTTATATTTATTATACCTGAACCACACAGCTTCTTATTGCATTTCTCTTTGGGTGAACAGCTGTTCAACCTGTTCTAGATTATAAAATTGTAAATATTATTTACTCTGACCATTTTAAATACTGCCACAAATATATCCCTTGCAATATCATGTGGTTTCTTTAAATGAGGAAAACTATGAAATCTATTTAGAAATGGCAAGCAAAATATGATGAAATCAAAATATCCGCAAGAGCTGTACATCACACACAGTTGAATGTTTACTGCAAAACTACCTTAAAAGAACCTGATATATTTACATTTGGTAAGAAATTGCATAGAATTCCACTGGTCAAAAAGTCCTCCAGGGAAGGAAATGTTTCCCTATATTTGATTTCACTTTTTTTCAGCTACCTTGTCAATTTTCTTCTGATCTTAAATATTAATCAGATAATACAGTATTCAAAAGCCTGCCTGCATGCCTTCAGGCATCTCTATCATATAAGTAGACCAACTCTGAATACATATTCTACAATATCTTGAAGGATTCTTAAAAATGATATGAATCTCCTTCTCTGGCAATGTACCTGTAAGTGTGATTAATATTAATACATTTTAAGAGTGCATATTGAAAATGCTGTATATTCTTTGAAGCAATATTGTGCATTCAGTGTTGTTGGAATAGCCATGTATCTCACAAACAAGTGTTCACGCTACAGCAAGAGAGGTCATCTGAGTGCCTTTGTAACTGGTGCTGAGCAACTTGAGAAAGTAGCTGAATCTTCAAGTATTGTGGAGAGGGATGATAAAAGTAAATAAATAGAGTGAAGAAAATGAAATAGCAAGATGGAGGAACTGAAAGCACAATAAATGATTTCTTTGTCTCATACAGAGCACTTGCACAAATATCTTTCTTGAAATAAAAACCCCTAAAACTTAATTCACTTTATATACACTTTAATAATATTCCCACCATCACAGAAAGAAATATCATGTGTTTACCAATTTCCACAATGCTTGAAAACAGAGACTGCAATCAGATTTCTGCCTGCTTTAATAGCTTTTCTGTTAGGATGGAAACTCAGGAAAGGGGGAAAAGCTATTACTTGGATCATTCAGACAGTAGTCTATCTGAAATAAATATTTTTAAAAGTCCATTGTTGAAATTGTTGCAAGAAAGTACAGGAAGCACACAATAAATGAAAAAGGACTTGTTGAATACTTTCAAGAGATTTGAATATTGTCTTGTAGCTCAGGAAATCAAATAGTGAATGTCAATCATGTGCAAATAGAAAACGGTACAGTATAGTATCATTGAATCATTAAAGTCAGAAAAGGCCACTAAGGTCAGAGAGTCCAACTCTTGCATGTATATAGACCCAGAGTGTCAGTTTGTATAAACAGCAAAACTCCATCTATGTCAATGCAGTTTATTGAATTGATACTGGATGGTAATCTTCCCTGAAACACATTAGAAATAAATTTAATTACAAAAACCAAAAAAAAAAAAAAAAAAAAAAGAGAGTCAGAACATTTTCTTACAGAGGTTTTTGTAGGGAAATGCAGCATGGCTGGAGAATGCTCGACGAAGACAGGGCAAATAGCCACTTGTAGCCTGCAGCTTACCAGTGTTAGTATAGTTAGTTTGTACTAACCAAAGATGTAGATTAGCAGGTTTAATTTCTGCAGCACGTCAATGTCTCTACATGTACTAGAAAAAGAAGTTTGTTCTTTCTAAAGATTTTGCTTTGCAGTTCTTTAATGGCAAGGCAGTGAAACTTGCTGGTTAACAAATGTGTTAAAGGCCATTTGGGTAGATGTAGCTATTTTCATGATTTCATTACACAGTCAACTACTGTTCCATGAATAACAGTTTATTTACAAGGGTCTGTATTGTGCAATAGCAACTTGAACTGAGGCTTTAAATATGCAGTTACTCTTCAGCTTGAGGAACAATCTCCTTAAGATTCATATGAAATGCAACAGTAAAATTTGATTTTGTCAGGAAAGCTATTTCCCAGGAAGAATCTGCTTACTAAAACCCAGTTAAAAAAAATTAGGCTTGCCATTTTCTTGTGCAATTACCAAGTGATATTTTTCTGGGAAAAGAAATCACTATTTCACATTTTGCTTTTTGTAAGGCTACAGGAAGGCTGACTATAATGTAATACAGTAGCCGTCAAGCAAATGGCTTTTATTTCATTTCCAAATAGCATTTCTCCTTCCAAAAAGGGAGGAATCAAATTTCATTTCAAACTACATTACCACTTTATTAGGGCAGAGATGATCACTCACCTGTGCAAAGCTGCAGGTTTACAACTGATGAAACGGCCCTAGATACAGGATTTTGAAGATTTATAGATGTAGTCCTGTGGCCTGAGAGCTGTTTTCCTTTGAGATTGTGAAGAGTCTTAAGGGATGAGAAAATCAGATCAGAGGATTTGACCGATGAAACTCAAAATGAGAAATGTTTCAAATTAAATCTGAAAACCTTCTGTGGATTTCTTTGACTTTTGTGAAGTCAAGAGAGGACAGCTTTACAGTGAAGGGGGAAAAAAAGATCAAAAAGGCCAGACGCACAGTAACAAACAAAGCTCAAAGTAATACGGCATTTTCAAAGTGGTACAAGAGTTCTCTGTGTAGATGAGTTTAGTGGAAATTTCAGAGTCATTTACTTGCAGAAAACACAAGAGTTGTACCTGATTTTAGAGACACTAACCCAGAAGTAGTCTTCAGCTTCTCTTTCCTGTAGCCCAAGTTCAAGTTTTTCTTGCAGGCAACTTTCTTGTTGGGCAAGGACAGCAACATCTGTTTCCTACCTGTTACTTTTCCACTGCTCCCTTTTCTTTCTTCTGGAAGGAAATTAGAGCATGGAGAGCAAAGTGGAGTAGTATCCTGTAGTGTTTGAACTGAAACCAGTCAAGAGTAATTGCATAAACCTCAGTGAGCACAAGTTAGAGTTATCAAACAACAGCAACATATATACCTAAATAGTTTCAAAAAATCTTTCCAACAAATTAATTTTTAATTCACACTTTCTTCCAGTTACATTCCCTGAAGACAATGAATTTATCTTTCAAATTGTTGCATAATATCGATACAAATCTGTGCCCATATGCATAACAATTTTCCCACCATAAATGAAAGAATGTAATTCACATTAAAACAAATGAAGATGTGAATTGATTGCAAGTAACAGCTTTACCAAAAGTCCAAATGTAAGTGAGGAAAAGAAGATGCAGAGGTTCAGCAAAGGAAACTAAAATAAACCTGTCTCAAAATGCTGCTAAGAGGGGATGAGGGCAAAGCCTTAACCTTTCTTAATTTTTTCCAGTTATTCTATACCATAGTCCTAGTCAATTTTTCTGCCTTTTAAAAAAATCAAGAACACAGTCAAAGAGAAGAAATATGCTGCCATGGAGGACAATTCACAAACAGGAAATACTTAGAAAAATCTCAAAAGTCTTCATGTTGAAGAAGGAATTCACCTTGAATCTAGAATCAGTACACATTTAGAAGGTGGATAATGTATGAATATGAAAAAAATAACATGCTGGTTTAGACTGGAATTCAATCAGTGTTTTTCCCCCATTAAAATCAGTTAAAAGTATTACTTATTTCTTAAGGAATAGATTTCAAATAATATGATATCTTATAGAAGAGTTGTTTTAAAACCAAGAACTGTACGTCTTTACATGAGGTGTTCACCAGAGATTTTGGGAGGCAAAAGCAAAATGTGTAGGAAGGACTATGATTTTTCCAACAGAAATTGTCACCAAATGAAAAAAAAAACCACACTAGAAGCTAAAATTACATGGGTTAATAATGTATTAGCAAGAGAAAACAACAGACATGCATCCGTTTAAGCCATGTTGCATATAAATTTGATTTAATTCTCTCCAGTTTGTAATATAGAATTGAGTAGCAGCTGAATTACTGTTCATCTCTATGTTTGCATTATGCATATTATCTAATTTGTCAGTTATTTCTATGCCTAGGGCTGGAAGAGGTATCTGTAGCAAACAATTGGAACACTGGTTTAAATTCTTTTCACTATTAATAGTTTGTCAGTAGGCTGATCAAGAATTTGTACGTAGTTCAAAAGCATCTGAAAACACTGAATGCAAATGTTTCTCAGGCTGGAAGTGTTTGAGAGTTTTTTTAATAATTATTATTAATTTATTATTATTTATTAATTATTATTATTAATATATCCTTTCAATGCATCTTACAGAATATTCTTACATTCCTTGATAAAATTCAACTGTCTATTAAGAATACCCAGAAAGAAAAAGGGAAAGAAAGGTACAAAGTGTAGGAAAAAAAGTGAGAAGCAAGATCATGATTATTACCTGGTATCAAATTTTAATGCCATCTTTCAAGTGTTCTCCAAAGTCATGAAATGGAAATTGCTTGAAATTTTGTAAGTTGTCTTTGGAATTCTTAGCTTTTTTTTTTTTTTTCCCCAAAAAGTCTTAATGTTACACGTCTTT
>VXBX01008449.1:739666-775397 GCA_013400415.1 Scytalopus superciliaris | reverse complement strand
AAAAAAAAAAAAAGAACACTGAGTCAAGAAACACTAACTTTTAGCTTTAGTAGATGAGCAACTGGTACTGTATCAGCCATATATGTGCACTCTCAATCACACACATCTGTAATCTGAGTAACTGTCCAACTACTTGAAATTTGCACATTCCATTCATACACAATTTTTCATTTTTGCTCATGCACACCAGGATATTTAAATCTACAAGTTTTAGTCACAAAAGATCTTCACTAGATTTAGCTTACAGTTACTTAAAAGCATCTATTAGGATTTGTCATGCTTTTGTAGGTTATGTTATTTTCTGTATTCTATTTTCCATTTTCTTCTGAAAAAAAAGTCATGACTCAGGGAAAGCATCACAAATCTTTTCTGTTCTTGCTTCATATTTCCATTTAATATACTAATAAGCTTATCCCAGACACCAAAACCTTTTAATTCTTTTGCATGTTATTTTTAAATGGAATTAAGCAACTTCTAGTCCTACAGCTTTTATGCAGATTAACTACCTACCAAGTCTGTGATTAGAAAACTGTCACTCATAAGTTACAGAACTCTTCAGTTTGCAGTCAACTACTTTTATTGTAACAATATCTAGTAATCAGTAAATAATCACAATTAGGGTATTTTCAACAACTTTTTTATCACATGATTTTTTTTAAATACAATTTATCTCCAACATTGTTTTTGTCTTCATGGTAAATGTTTGTCTTACATTCTCAAATTGAGGAGTATTGTTGCTCCCATCCCATTTTCAACATACTAAAATGCAAAGGAGAAAAAAATTGTCTCCTAAACAATTTTGAGCTAAAATGTTTTAACAAATAGTTGGTTTTAGATTCAGACACTTAAAACAGAATCTGTAATGTTGATATTTCTAATATTTTTTTTATTATTTAATTTAAATGTAATATTTAAATATTTTCTTATAACAGTTTTTAAAAATTTCACCAGTATTTACTAAAAGTTTCTTTTTATAAAATAAAAAAAGAGTAAGGATTACCTTAGGAACTAGAATGAATCTTAACTGAAGTACAACATTTTTACATTATTTTATTGCACAGATTTATGAAAAGAAACATGAGTTGGACAATGTATTCTTAGGCATACTTGCAAAAACACTTCACAGCAAACAGTGTTAATATTGCTTGTCCAAATATAACAATTTCAAAACAAAAATGCTGGTCTTCTGATAAAATAGTATCAAGGAAAGAATATCTTTAAGAGTCTTAACAATTAATTTAGGATCGGTGAAGCTCATCTACAGAATTAAAGAGACTGTTGAAAATTTTACAAAGAAAGCAGGGTGCTTATTTTAGGTTGAAAGTAAAAGCATTGGTTGTTTTAATCAGGCAGCTGCTGAAGACATAAAGAATTATTTCAGAGTTCCAAAGATGGTTTATCATTCTTTCAATGCTTTTCAAGTAGAGATATTGAGAACAAATTTTCTTGTCATATTAGAGTTGTCTCTTTGTCTTGTTTTAAGATCCAGGAAGAAAAAAGGAAACGAAAAGTGAGAAGGTATGATAAAGGCTATCTTTTGTTTTCTAAAAACCAGAGGATTCTGGATACAAATTCAGTGAAGGATCAGATGGTTTCTCCTTTCCAACAAAATCACTGTTTATATTTATACATTTGTAAGGAGAGGATACAAGTCCTCTGCAAATATATTTCCTGTTAAAACATGGGTGAATGTTTCTGCTTAATAAATATTTTATAACAAAAATACATACTTTTAAAAAAGGGTACCTTAAAAAAGGCAAATGTATTCACAATTTTTACAATTCTTTAACAAACCATTGCAAGCAATCATGTCCATAGCAGAACTCTTGAGTTATTTAACAAACTTGTCTATAATGAAATTAACCCCTTTAAAGTAGGTGAAGCCTTGCTGATAAAAGTGTATTTTTCTGTAAATTGATCATAAATTGTTTTAAGATATCTATGAGGTACTCTATACAGAAAGTATAGATGAGTCAACCTAAAGCACTAATGGGCATTTGAACATTTCTGTGGAAGAAATAAGCAGTTAACCAGAGAGGTCCAATGTCCTTTGTGTTGGAATACCTGCTTCTGAGAGAGTGAGAATGTATAAACTATACAGTAAGATGTCATGCAGAAGAGTAATCTGGAACTGAATCTTACCCTTCTGATGTTGCACTTATCTCCTTTCAGTTCCCTCTGACAGGGGAGTACTAGGCCAGGAAGAGGCACTATTTATCCGTGTTGCATCTTAGTTTGAAGACTGCTCTCTCCCCACAAAGACACTTCAAAGAGACCAGACCTACCCAGAGACTGAACAGTACACACAGCAATGTCTTTTATGAGCCTCATTGACATGCTGTTCTAGTGCTGCTTTTTCTGAAAAAAGGCAATGTTGGAAAATCAACTGAGTAAAAAAAGCCATGCCAAACAGCTGTGGTTTGAAGCACTTGATCTTTGTCCAGACTGACCGCTAGTCCCTTCTAGGGACTTTACCCCAGACAAGGATTCAGACTGAAACTTGTGGCTCTATCATGGAATTTTTCCTTCTCCAACACAATTGAAAAATCAATGGCTACTGACTGGCTGTTTCTGGAAATTAGTTGCACAGTGTGTATTAGAAACAATGAAGAGAACGATTTCTCTTACATTAACTCATTGCCCCGAATATGAGGAAACCATTTGGAGAGAACAGTGCAATTAAAAGAATGAAAAAATTAGGGGAAAAATAAAACTCAGTGGTCATTTTAGAAGTTATAATTCCATAATGCACAGGCATGAAAACACATTCTTATGCTTCAGTATTTCTCAACCTACTTTTTTTGTCTCATTTAAGCACAGTACATGCACTTGATATTGACTGTTTATAGAAACTGTGCAACAATTCAGAATAAAGGCAGTATGGGTAAAATGAAGGATGCTGTCATAAAGCATGTTTTTTCTTTACTGTAAGGAGTGATATTCACTAGTAAATGATGTACGAGTGTGAAGTGTTAATATTTCATGTAGGAATTGAAGATTTACATCTCCTTGCCTGTCAGGCTGCTTAAACATTCTATACATTTCTATCTTGAAAAAATAGTTTTTGTCTGGTAGTTTATGGTATCTTATACCTGCCTCATTTGGATCAGAAAAGTTTAAATCCTATGCAGACAAGTAGTCTTCCTACCTTAAGTTAACTATTCCACTTGATAAAATAGAATATTATTACTTTACTCTTGAATTTAGGCACTATCATTTTCCATATAATGCAACAGAAGTATCTTATCCCTTAGGGAGTACACAGCAGCTTCATTTATTTTTTCATGATATATTAGCTTTCTAAAGACTTTTTTTGCACATATTAAGCAACCATTTACAGGACTGAAACAATATGCTGTCTCCAGCAGCAGAAGAAAAGGAAAAAGCAAAATGACAGAAGAAAATGTAGGAAAAACAATTAACTTTTTTACTGCTGGGATTTGTGAAAAGTATCACATATAGAAAAAAAAAATTAATGAATATGGACTTAAATCATTTGAAATTATAGAAAAGTCAAGGGTAAATTTTATGTTCTCTTGTCAATGAGATATCGCACTATATTGGGGAGGGCGTGGGGGAGGGAGGGAGGGAGGGAAAAGGGAGTTGTAAAGAGAGGATAATGAGCTTATTCTGAATGCTTTTCTTCTCATTTTGCAGATCTCTTCATTTCTCCTGAGAGAGAGTAATCAGTGAGTTAAAAAATTAAAATGACGGCTCGTACATCTGTTTGCCTTTTCTACTCTTATCTGACCTTAAAACCATCTCTCCTGCTCCTTGAAGATTGCAATATTCATTGTAAAGAATGATCTTCTTTTTTCTCTTTTGAAGGAATCTTATCCTATGCTTTGAGTTTGCTGAACATTATTAAAGCACTGCTTCCCCCCCTCCCCCTCCAAAAATAATAAGTCATAGAGATGATTAGTAAACATCCACTTGTGATTTAAAGAGTCAAATTGGTATTCATATGTTGAAATATCAAGATGTGCGTACATAGGTAGGAACTTCATGTCCAAAGCATTCTTATGGAAAAGCATGAGAGAAATGGTAAAACTGCAGAATCAGTTCTATACTTACAGCCCATTGGCAAGACTTAGCACTTGACATTTATCTCCCTTTAAAAACTCATGTTAATTATCTAGGATATTTCTGAAAATTACACTTGGCCTTGAAGTCACTTTCAATTTCATTGAAATGTTTTTGAAAACTTAACTTGCACCTCAAAACGTACGCCCTCATGATCACCCCAAATCATTACCATGTGGGTTATCAGGCTAGCTTTTTCTGTTATATTCCTTTATATGAATCCATGGATATCAGGATAAAATTGTAAAGAAAGGCTTCTTTTACCAGTAAGATACAGTGAATATATTAAATAGAAAGTACTAAGTGTGAAACAGAGCAAGGCCTGAAGAGTTAATTTAGGAAGCTTACACTAAGTAAAAGAATAAGAAAGCAGAGACTCAAGGACAACAGAAGGTATATCTCCACCAAAGAATGCTGACTTTGACAGAAAGGCACAAAAAGTAAAAAACATAGAAGACAGGGAGCACTGAGGATGTAGACACATGGGTATCTAGAAAGAACACAAAACGATAAGGGGAAGAAGAGAAGCCAAAGTCCAAAAACCCCTGCCAGAAATAAGTTGGAATCAGCAGAAATTAAGAAAAGTTCAAAAGTTTACCTGAGGAAGAAGAGCAGAAAACGACCCTCCAAGGCTGAAGTAACAGGATGTACCCCCATGAAATTCCCCAAAAGAATGACTCTGCCCTCAACTCTGCCCTAACTCCGCCTGTTATGAATATTATAATCAGATGTTGCAATAATATGAATATGCATGAGAAAGATTATGTAACATCTCACAAAATCGTACAAAAAGCTGAGCTTTTCACTGACCAGACGGGAACTCTTTGTCCAGCATGAGCTAGGGGTTACCCCAACGTTGCTTGCAATAAATACCTCGCTGCACAAAGACTAAAATTGTCTCTGAGCAGTTCTTTGCTCCGTTTGGGCACGAAATTCGGCATCAAGTGGGTTTATGTACCTCTCTCATGTATTGCCCACATGAAGATCATTGCTTCCAAATGAGATAAATCTGCTGAAATCTTATAGGAATCTGGTGTAAAAAAAAATCTTTTTTTTTCCATTTGACTGTAAATATTTTTCCTCATCACCTTAGTGCCTGATCCACAAAGGTACTATAATTACTGACAGATATCTGCTATTTTGGTTTTAAAACTGAACACTAAATTTTTATTACTCCTAATGTGTGTGTTAAAAAAAGAAAAAGAAAGACAAGCAAAGGCATGGGTTTTCTTCCTTATTTGGTATATTACGTACATTTTTATGGCCATTCATTTCACATGGTTCTTTTTTACAATTATTAGATTTCCCCTTAAGTTTCATCCTTCCTGTACAGATTTATATATCTGATGTCAACATAACATTATTGAGGTCAAATGTTATTGTAGTTACTAGAACTTGGACTTCACATAAAGATCCCTCCATCCAGAGTTGAAGATAGAGTTGATCAGTCACCAGTGTAGCAAACTGGATAAATTTAGGAAACCTTATGCTGCATAAAGCCTATGTTTACTTCATACATTAACCTATAGTTAGAGGTTACTGCTTAGAAGTTATTGACTGCTACTAAATATTCCAATTTAGTGGCAGTAATTTTTTGTTCCACTTAAGTAGGTAAAAGAGGTTAAACTTCCTGTGAAAGACTATTTGTGTGACTCTGAGTCACAGCCAGAACCAAGTAGCTGTTTCATAGGCTCATCCCACCTAGTTTACATTATTCATTAATATTTTTTGTTACTTTTACCACCTGGCTCCTCAGGTCATCTAAATTGATCAGTTACGTTATTTTTTTACCTATGTGGGACTAAAAGCTTTTTTTGGTGGTGCTGTTTACCAAATGTCCCATTTGAGACAGCAAAATTGTATCTCAAGCAGTCTGAGTTTATATTAATTAGAGCTAGCAAGCAACTCATTAAGCATGAAAAACTTTTCTGCTCCCTACAGCAAACAGTGGCCTCTAGATATTGCCACTGTAGGTGTTAAAGAAAACATTTATAAGTACACCTACATCTTGGAAAATGTGCAACTGTGTCTCCAGCTGATCTGTGAAAGCTGAAGATAATTTTCAGTGCAGGCTAGGTTGTCTGCCATAGCTGGTCTTGGTAGACCTTTCACTGTATGAAGGCCAGCAAGTGTCAGACCCTGGCCTTTTATTGGTGACACGTCACAGCACAACTGATCTCACATGATGTAAAACATCCTGTGTGAGGTAACTGCTTGTACAGCACTGCAGCATGAGAGTACACAGCTAGGTATGGCCTGTCTCTGTCTAGCAGAATGCATGTGAGGTCAATAAAGTGTAAGCAAACAAAATCTGTATCATGGATCTTAAATGAACTTGGTTTCTGAAGGCTTCTTTGGTGTGATATAAGGATGATGTATCAATTCAGGATGGACTTCACAAATTTCAGCTCATACAAGATGAGGTAAAGTATTTCTCCACCTTTCTCATCTCAGAGGAAAAGAGTGAACAGCCTGAAAAAGTAAACTCATTCCACTCTCATAGAGTGAATCCTTTCATTGGTGCACTGGGGACAACAGATTTCAAGCAAGGAGAGCAATAATCCTATGTAACAAAGGGAAGACTATCCGGGATTTCAGAAAATAATGCACTAATAAAAGAGAAATATCTAGCCAGTTACTAAGGAAAAACAGTATATGATTTAGTAGAAAATAAAATTAATAAGATAGAGAAGGGTTTACAGTATAAACAAGCTTAGTTGATTGAAAAAGAACCACCTTATTGCATATAATGACTAACTTGCCAGCTGTGGTTTTCATTTATTCCTTACAGGAAGAAAGAATACAAAGTCTTTCACCATAATAAAATTTCTGCCATAATAAAATTTCTGGAGTGTAATTTAAATGGCATTTGATAATAACAGTGTTGCTTCGTGGGTATCAAGTCATCTACTTTGTAACACATAGAAACTGGAGGACTCTGTGGATAATTTATTTGAATAAATTTCTTCCAGAAGCAAATGGAACTTATAACACAGGAAGAAAAGAATCAGTATCTTCCTATTGTAAATTCCATTATTTTTTTGTGTTGCAGTATAGTGTAGTTATTAGAAACTCAATGTTAGAAAATATTGTCTCCATCCAAGTAGCACTTAATCTCTATTACCTGGAGGTTAAAAGTCAAAGAACAATCATCCATGTCAGTGATTCCTGCAGCAGATTGTTACTGAACCATGTAAGGTCGTTTAGTGGAGAGAATTAGCTCCCAGCAGCTTCACATGTCAGAGATATTATAGCAGTATCTGGCCCCAGCTCTTCTCCCTGGAAAACTATGATGATTCTGTAAGTTTTTTTAGGAAAAGTGTCATGTAGAAAGAAAAGGAGGGCTTACATTCAATCGATATTTTTGCAAAGGGTGACAGTGAAAAGAAAAAAAATTGCTGACTTTACCAGGCAGCTGTAGATGGAAAACACACAAATATAGCCAATTTCCCTCAACTTTGCAAATAGTTTAGTAAGACACAGCTTGTGTTTTTGTAGTTAATATACTTCCTAAATCAATGCCAGTTTATGCATAAAGAATAAAACCTTTCATATGTAACCACCTGAAGGACTAGGAAAACCTGGGAAAGCTTCAGAAATGAGCCACTGCCAAGGACAATTTGGAAACTTCTGTGCTAATTTAATTGGAAAGTTGTCAATAGTGATGTGGACATATGGAATCAGTCTTCCTCTGGAAATGCTATAATCCATCAATGCAGTGAGCATTCTGGCTGTGTTGTTCAGAACAGGTCAGTAGAAAAAAGCTAGGATGAAAAAGAACAAGATGCACAGGCCTGTGGAGTTTCCCTAGCAATAACACAGAAAGATGGGCTGAAGTTGTGTAGGGAAACTGACTGGAAGAAGCCAGAAGGGTCAAAGCACATCATGTTTGAAAGAAATGTGAGGAAAGGGGGAATGACCCAGTGTACCAGCAAAACCTTTTGCACTTAATAGTGCTTATTATGACTATCATAAGAGACCAGCAGAGCTGGTCTCTTTGACTACCTTATATCTTCTCTTTCCCCACATCACACCTATATAAAATCAAATGAAACAACATGAGAATATATTTTCCCCTGCAGTTTTATTTTTGATGTGATGCTTATTTCATTTCCTTATTTATTGCAATGTTTAGTAAGCAAACATCTCTTCCCCTCTTTACCCCTAGTGGATAATGACTGATAATTCAAGCTGCTTGCCTTTGCTTAGAAAACAATACTGAAGAGTTCAAAGTAGGGCTTTAAAATTATTATGGTGTTTGGTTTGCTTTCTGTGATTCCCAGTTCCATGTCCATAGCAACAGAAAGCAATGCAGTAACAGAGTGCTCACAGTCTTGTTTTTCTGTTTTGATTGTTTACTTCAAGTTGGGAACATAAGCGATAGTTTGGTCAACAAAGCCACAGGACATGGAAGGGCTGGAACGATTTGCTGAGGGGGCCAAATTGTTTTGTTTTTTTAACTCTGCATATAGTTCTGTTGCAGAGTAAAGGGTGAAAAGGTGTTCTCTTTCTAATTCACAATTAGAGAAGAAATTAATAATAAATTTAGAACTAGTTTCATCAATATTAACAGACACTGACTTAGTGGAATGTAGTCGCTCTTCTTTATGATGTGCAGTTCTTCAAGTCATCCAAAAGCTTATTTGTCCAAAATAGATATGTAATTGTCAGAAAAAAAGTCATTGAATACCTACCATTTCTTTACCATTATCATAGTAATAAGAAGGGTAGACAGACAATCTAAGCTAGTATCCTCTCCCAGAAATTCTTCAAGTGCAAGTACATGCCAAAATTATTTAATGCAATGTTGTTGGACACACAGATTGTAAAGGCCAGAGAAGAACATGAAATCATCTAACTTGTTTCAAGTTCTAAATCTGAATTTCAGTTACATCTATACTGAACAGAATTTACAAAGTCCAAACTATAGCTTTCAGGAAATTTGTGTCGAAACTCTCTAAAATATTTTAAACCACAAAAGATTTCTCTTTCAATAGACAGCTTGCTTCAATAGTTAATTGCTTGGTAATTAGAAAGCTGTACTGAGTAAAAGTTTCAAGCCCAAACAGATTCAAAACTCTAGATTGTGTACTATTAAAATTCAAACTTTGAAATAGTTTTGAAAACATCTTATTTTTTTACTTTTAATCCATATTTCTTCACTTGACAGTTAACTTTCAGTGCTTTATATGATGTGCAGCCTTAACTGACCTTACAAGAATGTCAACCCCTGTATCATTATATGTACTGCCACTTAGCCCCTAATCATGACATTAAAATGTAATAAAACAGTACACAATGATTTATGATATATGGCACTGCAACCTGTAAATTAAGCACTACTTAGAGAGGAAATGCAGAAGGTGATTACATGAAAAAGAAGGATGAGATGTTCAAAGATAGATAAAGATGAAGATAACATTATTTTAAGCTCATCCACAACCTTTCTTAATCTGTTTCTCTGAGGAGAAGCCAGATCACAATATTGGAGGCATTTATTATATGTATAGGTTGTACAATATATGAGTTCAATAAGCTTTCTTATTTCAGTGAAGGAATCTTCACAGGAAGATTCGTAACCTTAATCATCTTTGATTCTGTCTCTTAGACCTCTGGATTATTTTATCTATAGATTTACTCACAGAATTAGAGCTTTTAGAGAAGAGGTGTGTTTGAACTTTTTCCCACAGTCTTTTATTTTTTTTTTAAAGTTAACTTCCCACAAAGAAAAAATAATTAAAAAACAAATGACTGATGTAGCCTTTGTTAAAAAGAACTGAGTGATCTTCCACATTCTCAACAGTTCTTCAAGGTGCAGCTAGTACAAAGCATTCCTACTATCAGAGGATCAGAGTAGTTTTCCACCACTGATCGTTACATCATCTCAAGGATGTACTGTATGACAAGTCATATAAGATATCATCACTTGCATTTTGTCTCGTGTTCCCATTCCCCTTCTCCCACACTTGTCAAGATACTTTTATTTCAAGCTCTCTCTCAGCTATTTTCTGAAGAAGGTGTGGGAATGTCTCATTTCCCTCCACTCCTTCCCTGGTAAACATTTTATCTTCTCTTTCCCCACCTTGTGCCTCCAGCTGTAATTCAAAAAGCAGGACAGAACAGGCCTAACCTCAGTTTCCTGTGTTGAATGTGCAGCTGCCTGACTGATGGCCTCATGAATTATTAATTAAAATACCTCATGTGCATATTCATAAAGTGTCTCTTTATTAATTCATAATGCAGCTGCTGCAAAGGCAGAGAGTGGAGAGCTCAGTCTCCTCCCACATAAAGACATAACCAATGTCTCTTCCTCAGCTTCACTCCCATTCCTGACCCTTCTCCTCAGTTATGAAATAACATAAACAATTTCCAATTTTGTTGTGTTCTGTTCTAATGTCTTGCATGCCAACCTTGTGCCAGCCCACATCAAGGGGAATCAAAAGAGCTGGCAATCAAATTCCCCAGTGACGTTTCTTATGAAAAATAAATCTTAATGGAAGTAATGAGAATTTACATCTCATTTCAATTATTTTCAGTTGCTCTCAGGTGCTCCAAAACATGCGCTTCATTTAATTTTACAAAGAATACTACATGCAGTCTGGTGGAGCATGTCACTGGAGACTAAAAAGATGCAGAAATAGCCCAGAGAAAATGATGGAAAATAATAAAGTAGTTAATTCTTGTGCAGCGATATTTTGCAGGAATAAGAGACAGAAAACACCAGAGACTTCAAACTGAAAAGTTCTCAGTGAGATAATTTTCTAGGAAAAATAATAACAAAAAGGTAAAAGCTCTGTGAAATTCTTGAGCATCACCAGTATAGGCAAGCACACAGGTTGTGATTCTGTGTGAGTAGTTCTGTTTTCTCTTCCAAAATGGTGCCGGATATTTAATGATATGATCTGGCCTTCATTAGAATTTGCCTTGATGTATTTGACAATTGGAATGATTAAAAAAAAAAGTCAGAAAACACTTTGCATTTGTTAACTTCAAGTCTATGAATCCAGCTCTCTGAATTGGTGTGGGGAAGAAGAAATAATTTACAACTAACTGAAAAAATATCTTCAAAGTTTTGTGTGTATTCTGTCACCTGAGAAGCAGGAAACCCCTGACCACAAGTGGTTCTCAAATAAACCACCCAGACTGACAATGTCTGCTGTTTCACAGCTGAGGGCAGAGCATAACTGAGTAATGGAGAGGCATTACGTGGGAGGGGTAGGAATAAAGGAAATTGCAAAAACCTGTTAAGCCTACAACCTGGGAATCACTTCTCAGGGGGATAAGGAGTGTGCAGCTGGTGTGAAGAACGAAATGAGAGTTTCTGAGTGTTTATGGACCTGGAACCTGATAAAATTCTGTGCACTTAGTTTATACACACACAGAAAAATAGTTCCATTGCAGTCTAGTTCAGATTCTGATTTCAAGATTTTAAAGCCAGAAGAGACTATTAGATCATGTCTTCTGGTTTTCTGTGTAACCCAGATCATAAAATATTGTGCAGACTGTTGTACTGAGCCCAATAAACAGTGTGGAGTCTTAAGTCATAGATTCTTCGTTGTCAAGCTTTTCTTCAATATTTGATCTTAAAAGCAAGGTGATTTGGCTTTAGATAAATAGAAAACCTTACCTCATTCTCTATCATTATCCCTACTTGTTCCAGCAAAGATTAAGGAACGTGGTCTTTTGAAGTAATGCAATTCAGTGGAGGGCTCTGTGTTAAATTATCTAGTGGAGCTTCTGTTCGCCAGTGCTAACACAACTATTAGCATATGGTATAGTGTATTAAAATAGCAATAGCCAAGACAGAGCTCAAAGTAGTAACACAGTCCTGACCAAATATTTAAGTGGAACTAAGAGCTGTCACATTTACTGTACATCATCTGCAATGCTTGCTGTGTTATCAGCTCTTTCCCCATCCTTTGTGCCATCATCTACCCCTTCTAAGCCTTCTCTTGCTCCTGCACAGCAGCTGGTGGATGCTATTGCCCTCTCCTGGCTAGAAACCGTGAAGTGCAGCTGTGTAATTAGTACATGCAGGTAAATACAGGCAAAGGAAAACCAGCCAGGAAGATCTCGGTCCAGGGCAAATAAGTATCTGCTGTGGTTGATTGGTTGCAGGAAGGCTTGTCATGATCCAGAATACCAGCTAAAAGCTGAACAAGCACTGTTTCAGAGGGAAAACAAATAAAATTAGATAATATACTGGAAGTGAAGTTAAAAACGTTATTTACCTGTGGAAGTATAAATCACATAAATTCATTTACAGAAATATCTTTGTTCTCCTGGGACTGGACAACTCTGTGTGGAAGGGAGCTTTGGCCAGGTGCAGTTCATCTGCACAGTTGCTTTCTTGAATACCCCCCTTTAGTCATCTCCACTGAGATGCAGCCAACAGCAAGTCCAAGTTTCTTCTTTACTTTGTTTCCTGTAGTGAGCCCCTCCTGATCTCTCTGCTGTGACAGCAGCTTTAAGGGTTTAACAACACAGTGCCTTTTGATCTCATTTTGGCAGCTGTGATTAAATAGACACACATCACTTGCTGTGCCACTGTGTGAGCAACTCATGGTTCACCTTCACTGAATTAGTACCCGCTGAGCACTGCAAATATTTGAAATGTCAATCCATTTGATAATGTCAAAGAGGGCTGCAAATACCACAGAATGGCACCAAGGAAACATTCAACACACGCAGTGGCATATATAATATCTCTTTTCTTCAGGACAAAAATAATAGTTAAACAGGAACAGAAAACCATCTAAGATGTTAAGGTCAACAAATCTGATAACCTGGAGTAGGACACACTCCTGCAATTTATCACCTTAAAATTTTAAGTAAAGCCATCCCTTTTCAAAGAACTTAATTCATCCACATTCACTCATTCTAGCTAATTATTTTCTGTTAGTAAAAATTGGGATGTTCACAGCATAACAACCCATGTGTTTTACATGTAGATTTTGTAGCTTCAAATTGGGGCAGAAAATAGAGCCTGTTATGACATCTTTATTATGTTTTGCCATTCAAGAATTCTAAAACAGAGGGAATATTATATGAGAATAGAAAACAGTAATGAGGCCATATTTTCACCCACAGAAGCTTGGATCAGCAGAGAAGAAGGTAAAAGCAGAAGAGAGTAAGCTGATTAGTAGTAGGTTGTACTTTGTCCTGTAGAAAGATTTAGCTTTACAGAAGACAACAGGAAATAAAACATCAAACTTGTTGCAAGGGATTGAATGGGAAGGTTAGCAAACTAAAGTATGCACAACAAAGAGCTGAAATTTGGCAGTTACACAGAGGAGGGAACAGTTTTCCAGTGAGTTACAGCTTTTTACTTTCCTTTCTAAAATTCAGCTTTTAAAATAGTTCCTAAAATTGTACCAGGTAGTATATGAGAAATTAAGTATTAATGATGCAAAGCAGGCTTCCTTTTTTAATTGAAGAGTCATTCACTCACCTAAAATTTAGAAAAAAAAGAAGTTATATCTGAGTAACAAGAACTAATAGCTTTTGCAGTGGAATGTACCATAGAAACTACATATAGCTGAAGTAAGTGATTTAAGGGGACTAACCAAGTAAAGAAACAATGAAGAGGGGAACTGAGGCAGCCAGCCAAGCAACACCAAGTTACTCTATAACCAAGGGTATCATCTTAAAGAAGTTCATTAAGACCGTCACTTAGTATTTGGGGGCTCCAGACAGAGAAGGCCACTGAAGACCCTCAGTGAAGACCCTTAGAGACCTTACAAGGATATGTATATATGCTAATAAGTGTTAGGAAATGTCATGAATATGTAACAGGAATGCAGGGAACAAAAAGTGAATAATCATGTTACGCTGATATATAAGCTGTAGTGAAGATACCTCTGTGTGCACTTTGACAAACTGATTCCCAGGACACCCAACATGCTGTGATCTTGCAGCACATTGTAGTAAAGTATGTCTAGCTTCTAAAACTCACAAATTGAGTCTTAGAAGTGTCTCTTAATTGCCATTTTTAAGCAACAGAAGAAGGTAAACTTCAGGTATTGATGTCCTGACTGGCACAGGAGGAAAATACTATGTGCCTTACTTGTGGCAGCTAAGAGTCAAGAGATGATTTTCCCTTTATATGCTCATGAAGACTAATGATTCACTGAGTACAAATACATCTGCATGTAATTAGAGAAGTAGTACCTAAGCAATAGGAAGCACAAATACATCTGCATGTAATTAGAGGAGTAGCACCTTAGCAATAGGAAGCTATAGTGAGAATTCTTGTTTGTTTTATACCACTGTCCAATTAGCTTGACATTTCAAGAGACATCTACTTTTCAGTAGCTCAAGATCCAGTTAATCTAAAGAGCTATATTTAATAGAAAGGAAAAAAAAAAGCAAACCAACAAAAAACCCAAAAAACCCCCAAAGAACAAACTGTACTATACTCAACAAGAACTATGTTCATTAGCATAGGGCACCCCACTTCAGCCCTTTCTAAGGCCTTGGATGCAATTTCTTTTTGGGTTTATCCACCTTTCAAGCTCTGTATTAGTATTAGATATTGCTTTATGTTACCAGAGTATCTGTATTCCTCCCTATTAAAATATTTATAAAAATATTTAAGAATAAAATAAAGTAACATCAGATCTTAGTGTATTTAGCTAACAAAATTAAAAAAATAGGTGTTAAGTTTAATTAATAGTAGATACAACTGATCAGTCTAAAAATCAATCTGAATGCAGACAAGTGAACACCAATAAATCTTTCAGATATACTAACTTCTAAAACAAGTTTGAAAATTTTACTTGTTGCTGTACCCATTTTCTTTGTTAATAACAAAAAGCACATCAGTGCAAACACCCCAAGAAGCAAAAGTTGTTACTCTTCTCCTACCTCCTGTTCTGAAGAACTGCAAGACAAATATCCCCTTATTTTCTTAAACAACTTCTATTGTAGTTTTATTTCCATCACTTTGTTGAATTTTATCTTTGATATTGAAATATGCAGGTACAGACACACAAACCCTATTATGCTGACTTCAGTGGATTTTGGTAAGAAGTACAATGGAAAAATTCAAATCTCTTTCACTGTTCCTTTCACTTTACATGTGTTTAATTAAACCTGAACTGTTGATCAACAAACTGTTGGTTACTGCTAAGTGCTTCAAAACCAAGCTTATCAATTATTGCTTTTCTCTCTGCTTTTCATCTGAAAGCAGGAGGGCAGGGGACTACTGTCAAAAGGAGGCAGGCTCTACAAAGCCTTTGAGTATTTTTCACCTCTGCTAATTTTTCCTTTGATCGTATTATTAGACAACAATGTCAGATATTCCTTTTCGTGTGTGCAGTTTGTCTCAAATCTTTGCTTTCTTATCCCCTAATCAGAAAGGGACTAAAATTTGGATAATATCTCTGCTACACAGCATTCATTAATGTAGTTCTTTCTTTGCCCATATCCTTCAATCACCTTTGAAGTGATTCAGTTGCACAACTAAAGCACAGAATATGAATATATTACAAGAGGGTGGCTTCAGTAGATCATCTCTCTCATCTGACTTCAGGACATGCTTTATCTTCAGATATCCCCAGATACTTAAGATATGCTCATCCCACATGGCATGAAGAAAAGGTCCTTCCTTAGTGCCTGAACATTTCCTATTTGGTTTTGGTGTTTTTTTTCCCCCAACGTACATCAGCCTTTCTCTGTTATCAGCAAAGGCAGTATAAGAACTGAATATGGAGAGAAGTCTAGTAGAGGAACAGGCCCCTGGCTCATAATTAAAACATGCACCTTGATACACTATAGTCAGTTCTGGCTTTGAAGAGTATCTATGTATTTATACTCTGAGAATAAATATAGCTACAGTACCCTTTGCATAGTGAGACCTACCAATGATTTTGTGTTCATTTAATTTCTTACTCTTTTTTACATCAGTGCTCCTTTTACAGATATATACTTACCTATCTGACTATTACTTACCACCCTCAACTCTTGTACATGTACATGCAAGTTACACACCTTTCTTCAGTGTTTCCTCAGGATGCATGGAGACAAAAAGGCAGGCTTATGCAGACATTCTTAGATAAACAAGTGCTGGGATACCAGAGTGTACAATAGCAACCCAAACTAATAATGTTTAAAAAATTAGCCACTGCATCAATGCAAAAGATAGTCAGTTCTTATATGGAGTCAGCAAAATTGCAAATAATAACAGTATTATGCCTTTTTAAAAGCCAGAAATATAAAACTAGAGCTAAACTAGCACAAATGACCACTCCCGCACTGCCCTCTGACCCTGACAGAAAACTTCCCCTTTCCTCTGGAAGATCCAACAGGCTAACAGGATGCCTGATGTGGAGGATTCCTTTTTCTCTCTCTGCCTGGCTGAACACAGTGACTTAAGGAACAAGGGGCAATAGCAACAAGTTTGAACCCAGCGTAGCAGCTGTGTCTCCTCTGTGACTATGCCACCTCCCCAGGTGCCCTAGCATTGTAGATACCAGGCTCTGCAAGTGTAATGGTTCAGTAATGAGAACGATGTTTCATTTAGCATGGAGGCATTGAGGCAAAGTCAGCCTATGTCTTGTGTCAGAACTGGTATCATAAAGAAAAGAAGACAAGTCGTTGTCACAAGAAATTCCATTCTGAAGGGAGCAGAAGTGTCAACATGCAGACTGGACCGATTTCTTAGGGAAGTCTCCTACCTCCCTGTGGCCTGGGTTAATGATGTGAAAAGAAAGCTTACTGCCCCGATACGCCCCTCAGTTGATTTTTCAGGGAGGCAGCAATGAAGTTGCAAAAAAAAATGAGAGGGCAATCAAGGTCCTTTGGGCCACTATCTCAGTGGAGGTAGGGGATGGAGATCCATGATAAAGACACAAGGGTTGCTGATGCATTAGAAACCATGGAAACTCATGAGAACAGTCACATAGGATTTAGGGCTTCTCCCCCCGAAAATGTAGCAAGATAAATAGCCCAACCTAAGTGCATATACACCAATGCATGCTGCATGGGCAACAAACAGGAGGAGCTGGAAGCCATTGTGCAGCAGGAAAGCTATGGCAGTAGCCATCATGGAGACATGATGGATAATTTGTACAATCGGAGTGCTGCAATGGACAGCTATAAACTCGTCAGAAGGAACAGGTGAAGAAGGAGAGGTGGTGGAGTAGGCTTGTATGTTAGGGAGTGTTTTGATTGTCTAGAGCTTGATGATGTTCATGACAGCTTTGTGTGCATATGGGCAAGTCAGGGCAAAGGCCATCAGGGCAGGTGTCCTGGAGGTAGTTTGTTACATACCACCTAATCAGGATGAAGAAGCAGATGAAGTTTTCTATAAACAGCAGAGAGAAGTCTCATAATCACCAGCACTTGTTCTCATAGAGGACTTCAACCTACCAGATGTCTGCTGAAAATGCAACACAGCAGAAGGTTCCCAGAGTGTGTGGAAGAGAACTTCCTAACATAGCTGGTAAAGGAGCCAACTAGTGAAGGCTGGATCTGTTTTTCCTGAAGAAAGATGGACTGGTGGGTGATGTGATGACTAGAGGCCATTTTGGGCACATATGATAGAGTTTTCAATTCTTGGAGAAGTAAGGAGGTGGGCCAGCACAATGGCTGCCTTGGACTTCTGGAGGGCAGGTTTTGGCCTGTGTAGGAGCCTGGTTGACAGTCACTTGGGAGACAGTCCCAAAGGATTCCAGGGAGTCCAAGAGAGCTGTAAGGAAATCAGTAAGGAAATCTTAAAGGTGCAGAAGCAGACCGTCCCCATGTTCTGAAAGATGAGCCAGCAAAAAAGACCAGCCTGGCTGCACAGAAAGCTTTGGTTGAAATCCAGGGAAAAACAGAGTTTGGAAGAAGGGGCAGGCAACTCAGGAGAACTACATGGATGTCATGAGGTTATACAGGGAAAAACTTAGGAGGACCCAAGTAGAACCTAATCTTGCTACGTCATAAATGAATAAAGAATGTTTCTATAAATCCATCAGTAACAAAAGGAGGTGTAAGGAATATTTCCATCCTTTATTGGACATGGGGGAAACCTAGTGACAAAAGGTGAAGAAAAGGCTGAAGTATTTAATGCCTTCTTTGCCTTGGTCTTTAATAGTAAGACCAGTTGTTCTGTGGGTATCCAGCCCCCTGAGCTAGAAGACAGGGACGGAGAGCAGAATGAAAGCCCCATAACCTGCTACGTCATTTACACACACACAAATCTATGGGGCCAGATGGGATCCACCCAAGGATACCAAGGGAGCTGGTGAAGAGCTCCCTGAGCCACGTTCAGTGATTTCCCTGGTTAGTCCTGGCTGATCGGGGAGGTTTCAGTTGACTGGAAGTTAGCAAATGTGATGGTCATCTACCAGGAGTGCTAGAAAGAAGAGCTACAGGCCTGTGATCCTGACCTTGGTGTCAGGGAAATTGAGGCTCAGGGAGCAACTTGCCACTTTTACTATTACCTGAAAGAATGTTGTAGTAGGTGGACATCAATCTTTTCTCCCATGTAACAACTTACAGGACAAGAGGAAATACCCTCAGTCTGTACCAGGGAAGGCTTAGATTGGCTATTGCAAAAAATTTCTTTACAGAAGCTTTTCTTCACAGAAAACATTATCCGTCACTGGAACAGGCAGCTCAGGGAAGTGATGGAGTCACAATAACTGGAAGCATGGATTGAAAAATGTGTGGATTTAGCACTTAGAGATGTGGTTGAGCGGTGGACTTGGCAGTGCTAAGTTAATGGTTGGACTTGCTGATTTAGAGGACTTTTCCAACCTAAACGATTCTATTCCTATGATTAAAAAGGAAGGCTTGAACAAGGACTCAGATGACCTTTGATTTTAATCAAGGGAAACAAATAAACAAACAACTCAGAGAGCAGCTGCAGCATATAAAGGCAGCACATGGCTCCCAGCCATGAAAATCTAGCTGGCTGGGCAGATTCAGGCAAGAATACCCAGCAGAGTTCTGGAACACCTAATGTGAGTAAAAGTATTTAGTAGATCCCAGTGAATGTTGACTAGCCCTGGCTCAAAGGCTATCAGTGAAATGTAATTGAATCCCCAGGAAACAATTGGAGAGATGTGAAAAATTACAACTGTCCATAAATAGCATAAAATAATACAAGGTTATACAGTTTAACTGTCACTACCTAGGTTATTATTTTGGTTAAAAAAAAAAAAAGGCAAAAAACATGATATATTGAAGAAAAACACTTCAGTGAGAGGACAAGTAAATTTAGATTTATCAGTGAAGTCAATTATCAATGCTCTGTGAGACAGCAGCTGAGAGGCACAAGAAGAACTTCTTATTCCATTTCTCTGCTGAACCTGACCTTGAAAATACTTCTCATCCATTTTGGGACAAAATCTAGCAGCTAAGCATAAAACCCATTAGATTTATTTGCTACACTATGTCCTGAATTGGCCAGTCACACTGACATACTGAATCTTATCTGAGGGACAGCAAGTAAGCAGTGAGCACCAGGCTGTGCAGCTGCAGTTTCAAGTGTGTTCAATTTTCTGGCAAGAAAATTTTATGGGGGGGCAATGCTGTGCCAGATGCATCTTAGGCCATCCTGCTGGTGGTAGGTTCTCCAGTGCAAGATGTCCCTGTACATGGCATAGAGTAATTTTTTGACCACCTCAACCTTCTCTCAGAAGCCAAGGCCAATACCAACACCATCAGGCAAGTTTACCTCCTGTTGATTTCCACACCAGAAGCTGGTGGAATTCTTTACTCAGGTCCTACAGGAAAAAACAGCAGATGGTGAGGAAGGTAAATGGGCTGCATAAGCATGGCATATGGAGGGAAGGGGGAATCAAGGAGTCACAAACTCACAGTGACAAACTTCTGGTTGGTTTGCGTGTGTGGCTGAGCCCCACATCTAATCACCACAGGATGTCAAAGAAACTTCTTTGCCCTAGATTTCCCACAACAGAGCCTCAGATATCCAATTCCTGGAGAATGGCAGAGAGAATGACATGTGGGGCTGAGAGCAGGAACAACTTTCTCTGTCTGTGGCTTCACACTGTGTGTCCTTGGCCATGTATACTGTGTGTCACAACTGTCCTTCCCACTGTAGGCACAGAACAGTTATAGAACCCACAGAGAGCAAGGACAAGGAGCCTGTCAGAGTCTCTGGGTGTGTCTGACATGGCCAATGTGGACTCTGCTGCATCTGCGTTTCACTGTACTTTGCCTGGGTACACTTGGCTCACTGGGTTTGTGCTTTATGGCTTGCCTGTTGCTGCTGCAACCAGATTGGCTCCTCCACACTCAAATGCATATACTGCCTGCAGTAGCCATGTTCTTGCTTTTTGGGAAGCAGCTGGTGGCAAATGACTGCAGAGGACATGATGACAGTGAACTTCCCAGAGAGGTGATGATGCCACACAGGGTGTTTTCCTGAGAGCTGTTAGCAGGCAGTGCTGGGAGCCAGGCACTGCTGCCTGCTACAAGGCCTGCCTACCTTCATCCTGAAAGCAGAGGCTTCTACAAGAAAGCTGGAGAGGGACTTTTTGTCAGGACAAGTAGTGACACTACAGGGAGAAATGGCTTTATACTAAAAGAGGATAGGGTGAGAATAGATATTAGGAATAAGGTCTTTACGTAAATGTAGTGAGCCTCTGCTACAGGTTGCCCAGAGCAGCTGTGGATGCCCCAGCCCTGGCAGTGTTCAAGGCCAGGCTGGACAATGCTTTGAGGAGCTGGTCTAGTGCAAGTGGTCCCTGCCTGGGGCAGCAGGCTTGGAACTAGGTGATCCTTACATACTTTCCAACCCAAACCATTCTATGCTTCTATAACTCTATGTTGCTGCTCCACTTGCCCTCCCCACAGTTTCCCTGACTTGAGAGGTAGGATGAACAGAATCCAGCACAGGCTGCAGTGGACCATGACCATTTCCTGCCAGGCAATGTCTGCTGATCCGAAGGCAGCCTCAGTGTCAAAGGCCCACTCTGTCCTGCCCACACTCCTACTCAGAGAGCATGTGAAAGCTGAATTTAGCTGTCGAAATAAAGCTGCCTATGTTCACAGTTAACCATATTTTTAGTCCCATTCATTCTTCTGTGCAAGGCAAGAACTTCCATGCCTGGCACCTGCAAAATCAATGAATCTAAATCAGTTATATTGTCATCATTAGCACTTTAGAAATCTCAACCAGTTCAGGTCAAAATAATCACTATGTTTTGTTACCACTAGTAAAATAACTTCATAATAGTACATAGTAATGTAATTATTACCTATTCAACAGCGCTTTCTCAAAGTCTATCTGTAAATTTGCACAGATATTACAGACTACTATGAGAGACACAATTAGGTTATTTGGGTTTTTTTATTTATGTGGGCAAATGGAGTGCTCAGAAGTTATCACATATAGAATCAAAAGGCAGCTACAATACAAAAATTCATCAAGACTGCTTGTCACAGTTTAACTCCAGATGAGTATCACACACCCATTGGCTCAGTAATGACATCCCACCCCCTGTGGTGGGGAGAAGAATCAGACAGAAAATAAGCTTTGTGGGTTGATACAAGAACAATTTAATTCTTGAAAACAACAACAACAAACAATAATAATAATAACAACAACAATAACAATAATAGGAGAGAGAGTAGCAAATGCCAAGAGACACAAATGATGCACAGTACAAATGGTTACTACCCACTGGCTGATACCCAGTCTGCCACTGAATAGCAATCAGTCCCCTTCTGGGTAACTCCCACAGTTGATACACTGAGCATGACATTCTGTGGTATGGTATATCCCTTTGGCCAGTTCAGATCAGTTGTCCCAGCTATACTCCCTCCCAGCTTTCTGTGCATCTCTTCACTTGCAGAGCATAAGACATTGAAAAGTCTTTGATTTAGGGTACTACTTAGCAATAAGCAAAACATCAGTGTGCTATCAACATTATTTTCATACTAAATCCTAGAATCACAGCACTATACAAGCTGCTAATAAAAATATGAATTCTGGCCCAGCTGAAAACAGGTGAAACTGCCCTATTCACTGCTCTCATGTGTATTTTTTCCATCTAATGGGAAAAGTGCAGAGCAAAAATGAAAAATCTGTGTACCTTTCTAATAGGTTGTATAAGGAAAAATTTCATGTTGCTCTTCAGTTCAGACCATTCTTAGAAGTTACTCCACACCACCTCAAAATATTGTACCTATGCTACAGTTAAAGAAAGGAAGGGAGTAAAAAGGAAGACTGTGACTATATACTTGAGCTTGAGCCTGTAAAGAAGAGTAGGAGCAATGCCCTCAATTAAATGAATTACACCTGTGACCAAGAGTGAGAAGCAGGAAAGAACAGAGATGGTTAAAGCTGTGTAAACCTGTGGGCTTGGCAGCCTTAGTGCTTAGCAAAAAGCCTTTAGTTGAAAAGTAATGAGCCAAAAAATCCCTCAAAAAACAAAACCATCAATTGCTGTTTATTTTATCAATAAAAAGAGAGGTACATACGGCATCCAGATAAATAGTATACATGTAACACTTCCACTAATAAGGATCATCTAATTCCATAAACTTTAATAATAAGTTCTGTACAGAAACATATGTAGGTGCTTGCTGCATATTTTGCAAACATTCATTACACAATTGTAACAAAATTCATTTTTGTGCAAAACACAAGGAGGCATAGAAAGAACACTTTGATCTGCAAAGGTGGTGTGTCAAAATGCTGAGCCCAGGGATTTTGTTCAGCCTGTGGCAGACCTATGCCTCGTGGCTCCATTTGCTCTTCACAAGACCTCTAAATCAAAAAAGGGACAAAAAGGTGGAATGAGTATAAAATTTCAAAGGAAAAAATGATAAACTGGTAAACAATGTCTATCAAGATTTCTTGCAGTATTCACTGTAATATTTATCCTGAAATTCCAGAGTTGACGTGTTGAATGTGTGCAAACCAAGACTATAGAAAAAAACCCAAGACTGTAGAAAATTGATCACCTTTTCTGTTTAACTCTTCTGTGTGCAAACAATTTTGTGCAGCTGGATCTTTTGGATAACTGGAACTTTTTCTTGTTCCATTCTATTTAGGAGGGCAGTCATTGTTAGAATGGGTTAGTTTAAATCAATATCTTTAACAAAAATACAAATTTTTCCCTAGAGTAGGAAAGCAGTCTGTTCAACAATTTATTCAGCTCATTTATCAAGAATCATAATAAAAAATGTGACCCATATCAGGGGTTAAACAATTATTCTCCCTCTATTCCAACAAATGAGTACAATGGATACTTGCCAATATAACTTTTACAGCTTGAGGAAGTAGGAAATCTACAGATCAGACCTAAATTATCATTCAAAATGGTAGAAGAAGCTAATTGATAAGGACCTCACAACATACTTCTAGGCAGGATGAAGTACCATAAAAACAGTTTGACAAACTCCCACTGACTGAATAAAGTCTGCAAGGACTAGAAAATAGCCAGAATAAACCTATTACTTAATAAAGGAACTAGCACTTTTTTAATTTTCTTTCTTCCCTTTTTTTTTAAGTTGCAATTTACTGATGGTTGTACAAAGATTTCTAAATGTTTTAAAAGGATTAATTCTTGAATATATCCATCTGGTCAGTGTTCTTAATGAAAAAAAAAAAACAAAAACAAACTATTTTATTGAATCCATGAACTCAACTTGAAAGTGAAAGTAAAACTTTGAGTTTCCAGACATCAAAATAAGACTGCTCATCTAATATCTGAGCATAACAAAGGTTTGGAACCAAATGAAAGGAAACCAATTGTATTATCAACATAAAAATATCTTCTCAATTTTTTTTTTTTTAAATTTAAAAAAAGTTAGAAATTTTAAAGGTGTGACATAAAAGCCATGAAGTCTGGCACTAAAATATTCAAGTCAGTGACAAAATGAAGAATTTGTAATGTGAGGCTGCAACCAATGATTAAAACAAGTTACTAAGGGAGGTGGTAACCTCTCAGTCTTGTGGGAGCAATCTGTCTCACCTGTCTTAGACACTTATTTCAGAATGGGATGAATCACGTTCTGGAGGAATCTGTAACACCAGTGAATGTAGAGCCCACAGAAGCTTGGGGGTAGCCTACATGACAAGTTTAGATTACATTTTTTAAGTAGCCACAGTTAGATAAAATAGAGACTGAATACATCATGAGACAGGCATATTAAAATATATTATAACACAAAGAAAAACAAATTGTTTTGCAGAAATGAGGATGCAATGCATTATGCCATCTGCTAGCAGGAAGTCAGCTTAGATAATGACTATAACCTCTTTTTTATTTCAAGAGATTTATAGGGATGATTTATCGGCCATCTATTCCATGCAATACTTCTATCAACAAAAAGAGAAGGAGATACTGAGACAGATCAGATAAAGAATGAGTAACGATATACTCAGACACCTAAAATATGACAGTTGTAAGAGATTCTGTCTTCAGTTTTGCTAAGGATCATTTAAAATTGAAAAGTTTTAGAGAGGAAAGAAGTTGTTCTTGGCAAAATTTGTAGGTGGATGGCATATTATGTGAAGCAAATCAAGCATTTGGGCATTCAGGTCCTTCAGGACTGAAGTAGGAAAAGCAAACTTAAATAATAAATGTAATTTGAGAACAGTTTTAGATTTATTTAGATATTATATCAACAAGATCATCTGAGAGAAAAGGGGATCTTAACAGGGAAGAAGGGGGAGGTAAGGTAGCTATCTGTCACAGAGGGCAGAAAGAATCAGCTAAAATTAAGTTAGTTGCATATTGTGCATGTACATATTTGTGTGTGTGTTTGTGGGTGGAGGGGCAACTTATGCCCTAGAGCCAATATTCCAATTGAATTGGTGACTTTTGTTCTTTTGTAAAATTAAGAACATATTTCCAAAGTTCATCTTTGTAAGCTATTTTGTCAAGATGAGATGACTAAGAAATTATTTTCTCAGAAGTATTTTTCCCCAACTGGTTGCTACATCATTCCATTCTTTATTGATTGTTTCTATGAGTTTATTTTGGTGCATAATGGTTGTTTATTTCCACACACATAATTTCAATAATAGTGCGGAGTACACTGGATGAAATATAATAGTATCCTTCAAGAAATTCAAGTAAAGAATATGAGGATTTTGATTGCTCTGCTGCAAGGAGTACTTTTGTGGTGGTTGTGGATGTCTTTGGCAAGCTTAAATTATGATTTGAGGCACAACCTGGATTCATTCAGTGCACATGAGACTCTGCAGATCTTGTTTCAAAAGATGAATTTAGTGACAAGGTTGTTGGAGGAATTAATTTTCCAGTGCAGATTCTGGTGTGGGTCTAGAGTAGAGGCAGCAGTGTGAGAACTATTTAAAATCTCTCCAAGACATCATATTAAAAAGTTGGCATGGTTTTGTGTCTGTTATCTAGAGGTCACTTTCATTATTGAAAGTAAAGTTGTTGGTAGAAGAGAATGATAATAACATCCTCGAATGTGTCCTATGCATACTGGTCTTGCTATCTGCAGTGCTTAGGACAGGATATGTTGTAGAAAGCTATGACATTAGTAGACAGAATGGTATGAAGGTGTTTTGCAGCTGATGGAAGAAACCAGCTGCATCTTAGAGATGCAACTGACCTTGGAGTCTGGGAAATTATAAGTCTGAGAGTGGTTTTCATGAGTGGTGTTTTGGAAAAGTTCAGCTAAATATTATCAGCTTGCCAGCAATCTTTTTTTAGTGATCATATTTGAAAACTCCTGCAAGTGACTTGGCTTTATGATTTTTCTTGGAACTGAACCATGTGTCCAAAGAGAGTATAATGATAAGTTTGAGTTCTAAAATGGAAAAAGCAGTATCTACCTTGACACATTGCTAGATTACCTCTCAAACTGTTGGTTCTGTGAGTACAGCTTTGTTTTTTATAGTGTTTTCCTCACCTTACTCATCAAAGCTATTTTCTGTTTAGTAACCATTTAATATTCTTAAATTCATGTTTTTGCGAATTCCTAATTTTTTTTTTTAATGGTACAATGGCAAAGTTATCACCTCTGTAAAATTTTCTTTCATTCTTTCTTTGCCTAATCTGTCTTTAAAAAGTAACCACTTGGCTTTATTAATCCTTTAGAACTATAACCCCAGGTATCAAAATTAGTTAAACACTGGACATACAAATTAACAGAAATATTCTAACATAAAATTTATTCAATATTTGCTAATATTTAAGAGTGTTGATATAAGGTTGCACACATTTCATTTATAATCTCTGGACAAAGTAAAATGATGAGAGACAGAAATGTTAAGAAATTTGGGGGGAACATTTATGGTTTGAACAGAAACAGCATCACTCTGTTGTATGCCATGGATCATCCATCAATTCCAATGTCCTGTTCACATAGAAAAAAAAAAATCACCCCAAACTCCTTAATTTCTCAGTGTAGTATGCTAAGAAAGCTTTATTTCTTCAGCCTTGATACAAGTACTGGTGGCCCATCAATATATTTATGTTCAACTTGAAAATCTGGTTATGACTCATCCAAATTTTCTTCTTTCTGTCCCTACAACATTGGCATTTACTTAACAACCAACGATCATTAAAAAAAGGACTTATGTATTCATAAAATGAATGTATCATTATGAAATGTCAAAAACCTGTACATCTTTTTTTTTTTTTTTTTTTTTTTTTAATTCAGTCCAGTTCAGACTGCTGTTGACTTCAACGGGCCTTGGAATAAGAAACCTCTTTGCTGATTTCTTTCATGTGAACATTTGAAAACTATGTACCATGAAGCATTTTCATTTTGTTACCTTGTACGAACATCCTGATGAGAATTATCACAGTGCAGTACACTTGATGCCCCAGGAATGGGCAAGGCTATAATACCTGTTTGCGTTTATTTGTTGGTCTGAAAGACGCTCAAGCCTTAGGTACACCTTGTGAGTGGGCGATCAGAGCTGCCTCTACTTCCATAAATTTACATGCTATCAGAATGCTGCTGTCAGCATTACTGGTGGATTGCTGTAGGACTTGAAACATAAAACCTGAACTGAGTGTTTGAAGCTGAAGCAAATATTGAGGAATACATTTAGTGCTGGTAGCTGGATGTGCAGCTGTAGTGTGAGCTGCAGATTGAGTGGGTGGAGGGAAATGGCTGCAGCTTCAGGCAAGAGGCCAGGAACTGGTGCCTATCCTTTGCATAACCAAGGACACGGGGACCTGTGGCACAGCCAGGTGACTGAACACTCACAGACACAGCAGGAGCTGATGGCTCAGATGAGAGACCCTAGACCATTGTGTACTTAGACTGTGAGGATATCAAAGCCCAAGAATTCCTTTGCTTGGCGTCTCTTCTCGGAGGCACCAGCTTGAACTGGTTATGCAGTTGTTGCCCTATTATTAAATTGCTTTAAGGCTCCAGAGGTCTCAGACTCTGCTGTGGGAAATGTGGGCCCAAGCTGGTAAGGAAAGGTCGGCCTGTGTGAGAGCAGGGTGTGCAGGGCGTCATGGGGGGCTCACTGGAGCCACTCACTGTGAAGGGGCTTTGGTCCCAGCAGTGACTGGTGGTGAGAGTGTCCCTGCCAGAGTGGCTCTGGAATGGTCAGACAGGGAAGTTTTCCTAACACAGATTTCTGGAGCACTTTTTGCCCTACCTTTTATTTACTTGTTTGTTTGATTATTTTTATTTCAAGTTTTCCTCTGCCACAACTGAGGTGGCTTAATCACTGTAGTATTTTCCAATGGAGAATTATCGGCCAGTCTTTCTAAGGACTTTACTAACTGTAGATGGGCTTTTATGGTAATGCCCAACACATTAAACTTTTCAAGTATTTCTTTATTTTTTTTTTTCATTTTTTTTCAAGTCTACTTTCTCTCAGTCTCTACCACTATATTTTTTATTCAATCTACTCTATCACTGCATCTCTCTTATGTCATATCCTTACCCTGCCCGTCCAATTCAACATAGGCTCACTGTCGGGTTAGAAAACCTCTTATTCAGAGGTTTGTTGTTCTCTCCTCACAAGCTGGCACTCAAGGCTTCCTTTTTGTGAGTAACCCTATTATTTTAACTCTGATAAATTCTGCCAGAGAGCCTTCATCAGCATAGTGTGTCTCTTCTCTCACCTCAGTCATCTGCTTCCTCTGCATGTCCTGTTGGATTCACAAGCCTCAGTATGCGGTTCTGAAGTATCCTGGCAATGGACTTCATCTCCTGCAGGGAGTGGAATCACTGTGTCCTAGCTTGCTGCATGTCTTGATGTGGTCTTGAGCCTCAGTAATCAGGACACAGCTTGTGCAAGAAGACTGGTATTTCAGTTTCTTCTAGATGAGTAATGTTCAGAATAAAAGTAGAGTACAAGCCCTAAACCTTCTTAGCAGTATGGAATGAAATAACAGCATTTATCACTCCATGTAATTTACAAGTTTCCAAATATTTTCCTTCATGTCTTTAAAAGTCTTCTCACCTTCCACAAGTTACTGTTGCACTCCCTGTCTTTTTGGACCAGAAATGATTGTGGAGGAGTCATGATCGGCTCTTCTTAAAGGTACAAACTGTAAAATAGCAAACAAACACTTTGTTTCTATCATGAAAATTCAAAATAGCTCTCTCCCTTGTGATAAATTATATCCTTTCTGATACTGTCACTCCATACATGTGGATCCTTTAGTCTCTACTTAAAAGAACCTGGAGATACAAAGGCACAGTTTGCATATGCTCTGACAGCCTTTCCAGTTCAGGTTTCAACTCTGATCTCCCACTATATGCTAACGAGTCTTTCTGGGTGTTATTTTGAACTAGAAGACACTTACCTTCTTGAAGACTGTAACAGTTTCTCCTCTGAACCACTGAACTATGGTTACAACATAGCATTTTAAATGAATGAAGCAATGCGCTGGAGAACTTGATATTTAATATGTTTTATACTCAGTTTCTGAATTTACCACTATTTTTGGTACGGATGTCTTTACTATCATCTATTTAAGTTATTGCCTACTATATTTTAAGATATCCTGCATATATACTCTTATGACAGTGGCACTGTTATCAATTGCACACATTATTGACATCTTTGTAAATGAGTGAGAAAGTGAAAGTGAAAATTTGCTGAATCTATGCATGCTTACTGTTGGATCAGAAGACATTTCATTCAGGTCCAAATGGTGTTTTGCATAGACAAACTGATCTCTTAGGTACTTTCTATCAGGAAGCCTTCATAATCATAATGCTTCATCTTAGTGGAATGCCTTCATTTTGAAGCTGATTTCCACTGAGAATAATCCTGTTTCTCCTTTTTGAAATCATAAGCTGGCCATATACCTTCATCATAATAAAAATTATTTTATTTCCTAGAAGGCAAAATACCTTCTTGTTAGGCCAATATGTTGTCTTCTGACACTTGACTAAGGAGCAATAACTGACATCCAGAATTTTGGTGATTTGCTAGAATGTTTTAGAGCAAGATTTTATGTTTTGTCACTTAAATATCTAGATGGATTAAATATACATATCTTGCACCTTGATTGAGAACAGGTGCGGTGGTTGTTAAGCAGTTTAAAGATTGCAATTCACCCACTGATCACAAAACTCTTTATTAGAAACACAATGTAGTTACTCTCAGTCATTCCTCTTTTCCTGTCTATACAGTAAAAAAGCAGAGTATTTCAACAGAACTAACCACTTTCAAATAAACAAAAGTTAATATTATTTCAAACAGGTAAATGTTAATCCCTGTTTTAGAACTGTATCATTCCAAATTCTGGTTTTGGTAGGGGTTTTTTGTTTTGTTTTTTAGCAGTTTTGTTTGTTTGTTTTGCTTTGTTTCACTTACTGAGAATAGATGTTTTCAGTAAGTGGAGGAGTATAATCTTCATTTACCATGGAAGTTCTGATATTTTTTTCACAACTTAAGGTTCTCTCTAGCTATGAAGGCTATATCTTGACAATGATGTATAATTTTGTTTGTAAAATCAACTAGCAACATAGATGATATTTACAGATGATATCTAACTGCTGTTCCAAATTCCTAATGAAAAATAAGAAACTAAGCATAAAAAGTGGCAGCAGTACTTCAATTTCCAAAATAAATTGTCTAAGAAACAACATTTAGTGCTTCCTGACAAAGTATTATCAGCATGAAGTCTTAGCTTAGATTTCTTCTCTTCTATAATCAATATACAGTGCAGCACAATTATACTAGCTTACCCTGCAGAAAATCTTCATTAATGTTTTTCAAAAGTCTTTTAGACAAATTGCACCATTTGTAGCACACATCCATTTCCTTCAGTTTAATTTGCTTACACTAGTTGCTCCCTGTTTCTTGGCAGAACTAATAGTCATCAGAGTACAATAGCTGTGTACTCTCAACTAGTTATAAGTGCGGTGTGGACAGTGCTGAGGTTCCTGTGATTTGATTTCCATTTATTTGTTTGTTTCCCATTTCTTTGTTTGTTTCTTTATTTCTGTTTTTCAATTTTTTCCCCAGGATTCTTAAAATCCTTTCCCTTTTCCCATGTGCCTGCTGTCAGCCCAGCATTGCAATTCCTTCTTGCTCTAGTTCTCCCTTCATTCTTAACAACAGAAGGAGTCTTTTGTGGACCTGGCCTTCATTACTACCCAGCTGCATTGAAATGGGATAGTATTCAAATCCCATTTTCTTCTCTGTAGGTGAAACAATACAGTTGGCTTGTTTGACATAGACAATGTGCTTCTCTATCCCATGTGATTTATATTCTCAAATGGGGCAATGCTGAATACCAGCAGTGCACAATTCCTCTTATAATTATTAGCTCTTCTAATGAAACAAATTTCTAAGAGCCTGGGACAACAGCCACACGATGCTGCTCTTCAGCCATAGAGCTAGAGTCACACAGCCTGGAGAGTCAGATCTGGGAGGGGAGCTCTGGCAGAAAGAGAACAAATCAAACTGACTGCAGAGAGCTCTTTCACCAGGACTGTGAGCAAGGATATGCTTGAGCTGATGATGTGGGACCCTGCCCAGTATGACTTAGTGAGGTTGAGCATCTTCCAAAGACAGATTTCTGTGAAAATCGTTGATGTTGCCTCAATATTTGGCCACAGTCAAAATGTCTATACAAGCTACACAGATACCCTAGCAACCCTCAAGGAAAGCCAAAAGTTTGGTATTTCTGCCTTCTTGTAAAGGCAGATATGACTCTGGGCTAAATTTTATTAAGCCACCAGGCCATCAATCTTCTTAGGGCTTTGTCTCTATGTATATTTGTATGTTTGTTTGTTTATTAAATACTAGCATGCTACCTGTTCCTGGAAATAGAGTAGATACACATGTTAGCAAACTGTCCATGCACATAGCCAGGAAACAATGTGAACTGATTAGAGACTACTTATTGTTTGGTTTTTAGAGTAGCCATAAAGCAATTAGTTCTCTTTTGGCTATCCCTATACTATCTTTCAGGATGAGGATACACACCCAAAAGTGATTTTAAAAGTTTTAATATCACTAAGCATTCTCTTCAATCTCTGTCCAAAATAAAGAAAAATATATTTACTCCAGTGCATATTTCCAATACTAATGAAATTATATTCTCATTATACTGTGGTTTTATTAATTTTTCCTGATCTATTTAGTAGCTGTTCCTGGCTGCAGCAAGTAAAGAATAGGACATGTCTAAGTTAAATGCTCCACAAACCTGTCTTTTAAAGTAGAGACTTAACTTTAGTGATTGATTGGTAGCAGACTTCTAACATGATGATAAAAATTTGAGCCCTCAAGAACAATCCTGTCTAGCTTCAAATGGTAAGAAGTGATGCACTAAGTAACTCCAAAGTCAGGACACAACAGCTGGCTGATGTGTTTTCCTTCCTAATCAACTTTCTATGGCAGGTACCCTGAAAGTTTCATTCGTCAAAACTAAAAATATACAGGGCCAGTCTGAATTATAGATACTAAACCAAATATTTCTTGTTATCACTAGTGCTGGAATACCAACACAGGTATTCTGGGATGAAAGGCAAATTTTGCTGTGAGAGGGGGAGAAATTTAGAAGCCATAGAGAGTGTGGTTCTAATAAAACTTAAGAATAAAAAGAAAACTACTGTCTTTACATTTGAAAGAAGGGAAAATAAAGATGTAGAAGACCTAGAGAAAGAGAAGACTATGAAGAGTAACTTCTGGGGGAAAGGATTAAATCAGAGAAACTAAGAGAAGAAAATGAGAATCACTGAGAAGGGAAAGGGAAAATAGAAGAAAAGAAGAGCTTGTTGTTAATCAATGTCATTCTCATATGCACTAATATCCACTACTCTTTGAAAATTTTTATCCAAGTTTGGATTATAAGAAGGTTGCCTCAGTACATAAAAGCTTGTTCTTTGCTTTTGAGGGGTTTTGTTTGGGTTTTTTTGTTTGTTTGTTTTCATTTTGTTTTGTTTACAGTCACATGCAAAGACATTATAAATTTGGGGTCACTGCCAAGAAGGGCTATCCTCAACACTTGTCTGTCTCTTTCTTATTGTAAAAACTGTTTGCAAAGAGACAAGCAGAATTTCCTTTTTTTCAGAGTTTTATATATTGCTGTGATATGAAAATATATAAATATAAGTCTAAGAGGAATGAGAGAATTACTCAAAGTAATTTAAAAGAGTGATTATTGTATCTTGAATGAATCCAGGAAGCTATTCAATGCACTGTAATAAAAATCAGTGGGTTTGTTTTTGTTTGTTTGTTTTTGCAATAGAGATCTGTCACGTTTTGGTGGGGAAATTCAACTAGTGCTGTAGTCTGATTTCTAAATGTTTTGCTCGGACTGATTGGTTCAGTAAACCAGATGAAGAGAAAAGCAATACTGGGCATAAGTGGCACAGTTATCTCTATGCCTATGACACTTATGTGATTGGAAAAATTTCAGCTACTACGGCAGAGCTAGCTATACTTACACTTCTCATTTATGTAGCATTAATGTGTCTTAAAGCACCAAGTAAGTGGTCAAAGGATGTACCACCTTTTTGCAGATGGAAGAGCTGCTGTACAGAAAGGTTATGATTACAAAGCAATTTGATGATATTTCCAGGAACAGAAATGATTTCTGGTCACTTGTGTGAGACAGGTGTGCATCATTTTATTTCTCTGTTAACACTTTTTGCCTGCTCATTTTTTGGCCTAATATAATTTATAATTTTGTCTTTATTTTTCAATATACAGCTTACTTAAAGGAGTTGAGACACATGTTCATTCATCACCCATTTAACCATTCCTGTCCAAAAAGCTTTTTTTTTTTTTGTATTCCAAAGTTTAGGTTTTTTTCCTAGCAATTTTAATATGGTCTCACTGAAAAGTCAGATGTAGTCAGAAAATTAAGTGTAAATTATAAGCCCCTTCAAAATTATGCTTACCAACGACTAATGATCAGCTGGGTATTTATTGATGACAAAATCAAGGGAAAGAGCTATTACATAAAAACACCAGCTCTTCAGTAATAGAAATTGAAGTGATCATTCATATTTCAAATCTATACTTAAAGACTTACTTTTCTTCTAATGTTTAATTTTATTCATTAGAAATATTTTGAGTGATGTGATCAAGAATTTATTTTGCAACAGTCAAGTGCTATAATGTGTTATTTTGGTAAATAAAGGATACTGCATGATCTCAAAATTCTGATGTAGTTTAAAATTTGAACAAATTAGAAATATTTATTTGAAATCTAAGTATTTTGGGCCTCTAAATCAGACCTAGAGATTTAAATCCAAAAGCAAATATTAATTAGAAATCATATTCTGTGTTTAATATTTTCACAGAAGAAAGGAGAGGACTTTTCTACATGCTCTATAACCTTGAAAGAAAGTCTTGCAAAATCATATCCAGATCGTAACTTAGAGATGCCATTTGTGTTATAATAAAGCCAGAGTTCCCATTTATGTCTTCATCTCCTAAACTCTGAATTATTGCCAAAGGCTCTGAAGAAAACTTCCTGCAAAATTAGGTATCATTCAAAGAGGAGAAATATTTGTACAGCTATCTCAACAGTGTTATGGAGGCCAAATATAAGAGCAAAAAAATATGTATTTTTAAATATAATAATTTAATAATATATTGCATTTTTAAACAGGTCCAGAGGGGCAATATTTCAGCACCTTGGGCTGCCTTAGAAGTGCTGCCAACAGGTCCTCAGTATGGTGAAACACATCTGTTGGGTCTAGTTCTGGGATCCTCAGTTTGAGCAAGAAATGGACAGACTGGAATGAGTCTAGTGAGGGGCCAAGAATATAAGCAGGGGGCTAAGGCATCTGGCTTATGAGGAGAGAGACTGACAACACAAAACCTCAAAGTGAAAAGGGTGAGTCTGTGGTGGTGGGATCTTATCCATGTGCCTAAATACCTAATAGAAGAAAGCTAAGAAGACAAAACTTCTTCTCAGTATGGTATGAAGTTCTGGGTATGAAGTTAAAACCAGGCAGTTCCATTTGTACATAAAAGCCATTTTTAACTTTAAGGGTAGTCAAATGCTGGAACCGGCTGACAAAAGAGACTGTGGAGTTTCCATCCTTGGAGGTGTTCAAAACCCTGCTGAGCACAGCCCAGAGGAACTTGTTCTAGCTGAACCTGCTCTGAGCAAGAGGATTGGATCAGATGATCTCCAACATGTATTCCAACCTCAACTACTCTGTGACTCTGGGGAGTGGTTTTACTTAAAATTGTTTGCCGGACTTTTTCTCATGTTATTTTGGTATTGACATTTATTAGCTCATCTCTTGAGATGGGCTAAATGTAAGTTTTTTAATTTTGTGAAGCACAGAATTTTTGTGTATATATAGAAACTGAATGCAACACAGTAATTATGTAGAGGGAAGAACAAGGAAAAGAAGGAAAAAGAATCACAGTCAAGCTCATAAAATGTAGATCGTATTGAGCCTGGGGAAAGAGATGAGGGAGAATTCCATTCCCCAGTTCAACACCCACTATTCAGGTAAACATACTGTAGCAAGGCATTAGGAATCAACAAGTAGGGAGAAAAAAGTTAAAGACTGCAGGATGTGCTATAAAAAAACCATACAGTTACACAGCATCATCATATTGGACACAGCTGGTGAAGTAGAAGGAGCAGTAAATATTCTGTGACATTCTGAGGTTTTGAAGTACAGGATTAAGAAATAAAGGAAAAGGTTCCAAGTGATGTAATGTGAGAAGTAGATAAAGGTGACATGTACACTGCTGCTTATACTATGGCCTCATTTGTGATACAAATTCATAATCTTTTAATTTTTTGTTATTCTTTAAAATGCCATGTAGAAGCAGCAGTCAGTTTAAAGCAGGCTACTCCTTATGTCAAAATGTGTTCTTCAAGGCACATTCAAAGTTACAGGCTTTTTAAAAAAATATATTCTCAGAACCTGGCAAAATATAGGAAAAGTGTTTCTTAAGATTCTATCTAGTCAATGAGTGTATGCAGAACTGGAGACTTATAAAAAAGGAAGAACATATTTTTAAATACTTGTCTGGCTAATTGTGACTCTTGGATCAACAGCAGTGAGAAATCATGATTTCCTCTTGAGTTATACAAGGGAGTTTTCTAACAAGATCTGATAACCCAACTAATAGATTGTTACAGGGAGGGTTTGAAAGCACGTGAGAACTGAAACTCAAACACTGTTGTAAACATAACTTAAGCAGTATTTTATTACAAAAGGTAGCCAAGTAAGATGGAAACTCCCAGCAAGGGAGGGGGACAGAAAGGGAGGGAGAGGGAGAGAGAGAGAGAGAGAG
>VXBX01008449.1:727472-739606 GCA_013400415.1 Scytalopus superciliaris | reverse complement strand
GAGAGAGAGAGAGAGAGAGAGAGAGAGAGAGAGAGAACACCAAGCCCCATGTAAGGACCCTTCCTCAGGGGTTAGTTACACAGATTTGTCTTACCAGCTCTAGAATGGCCAAACTTCCTAAGGTAAAGGCAGTATCCTCAGAGGCCGGCATTCTGGTGGGCGTCCCCACCAAGACAACATGATCTGTTCATGTGTAACACCCCCACCCCCTTCCAGACAAGTCCCCCACCTTTTATCTATTTGCCAAACGAGGCATCTACCTTGGTGGGTGTGGCCATCACCCTCCAGGTAGAGGTCCCTGGCCCCTCCCCCCTGTTATGTAAGTGGTCTTCCACTGTGCAGGTGCGAGAGTATTGGAACTTCCCTGCACCTGCGCTGACCACTCCAGAGGGTCTTAATGAAATGGGTCTTGGGGCGTACTTCATCCCTGTCTTCCTCTCTTTCACCTTCAAGTGCCCTTGGGCGCTTGCTAACCAGTCATGTTAGCCCAATAAATTCTAGTTTACACTGAATTTCTCCCTTAAGCATGAAGTTCTCCCTTTCAGGAGGTGTTTTTCCATAACTTGGCAGTGAAAGAATAATTTCTCACAGGTGGCTGGGCAAAACACAGACCAAAAAATACCAGTATTTACACCAGCAAGGATACATTGATATTCAATGGAAGTAATGCTTGATGAGCATTCTTATTCACAAACTTCAAATAGCATAGTTTATCTTCTGGAAACCCTTTGGAAAAGTCTGGAATTCTGTTTGCTGAAATATATTCTCAAAGTGTACATGGCTGATAAAATTCTACAGAGAACGGTAGAGTTCATTATCCGTAAAATTTGTTCAGAAAAGTTTAGAAGAGAAGACTGACCATGGACAGGTTTTGGCCAGGAACACTGATGTTATTGAAAATATGTGGCAACTCAGTGATTCCTTTTCAACCTTGTAACTGCATCTGTGTCTAAGCCAGAATTAAGGATCTCCTTCTGATGTCCATTCTTGGCTTGCAGTCTGTACTGGGGAAATGGGATTGAGGAGAAAGAAGCAACAGATGTTTAAAGAGGAATAGTCCAATTTCAGCCCTTGATAATTCTTGAAACTTGTGGCATGGAATGAAATAGAGAGGGAGAGATTGCTCTCATTAGAATCTACTTAATTCAAAGCTCAGAGAAATGGTCATTGTTCATAAGCAGACATTTAACAACACTGAAAGAAAATCTGTAGCTAGGTAAGATGGTACTAAAGAGTGGGAACTCTGATAAATACTTCTACCATAGGCAGCACAAAGGTTCCTGGTGCCACTCAGGTGAGTAAGAGCAGCACTAAGACCAAGCTGGATGACTTCACCATCTGATAAGGAGGTACCAGTTAAGGATAACTCTTTCTTTCTTTGTCAGTCAACAGCCCATTGAGCCGTCAGATCATATTGATCAATTCAAGAAGAAAATGATCTCATTTACTGCTGTGACATACCTTCTTGGATTTCATTATTAGCTGATTTAAATTGAATTTTATGAAATGTTCTGACAGAGAGGAGCAAATCCTTTTGCCTGTCATGTAGGAAGTCTGCAGTGTCAAAGATGCTCAAACTGTAAGTTTTCAAATAGAGCCAGAGATGTTAGTGGAAACAATTATTTTTCTATATCTTAAAACGTAGGATAGTGTTGCTGCTCAAGCAAATATTCCCTCAAGGACCTATTGAGCATGATCATGCTATGCCCATTGTTGCACTAATCCATGTCAGCAATGAGCCAAGATTTCTTGGTAGGTATAATGACTTCTCAGGAGGAAGAAAATCATGAAACCAGGAGGCATTTACATTTCGCACCTGGGGCCAAATGTTTCAGCCTTCAAACAGGTAAAGGCAATGTTCACTCCCATGGATTTTAAATTTATCACACTCCATTTATTTGTTTGTTTGCTCATTTATCACAAATAATGAAAGATGATCCTTTGCAATGCTGAAAACAAACTCGTCTATGGGTTGCTACAGTCATTAGCTGAGGGGGAAGTCAAGAGAAGTTGGGAAACCTTTAATGTCTAAATCTTCATCTCATGTTGTAAAGAGACTTGGGACACACAAACACAACCTAAATTCTTCCACTAGATGACATGAGTTTTGTAGATGCCAAATGCAGCAGGATTAGACAGACAATGCATTCTTCACTGCTTTTGGCTGAAAAAACCTGTCAAAATTATTTTGATTTGTGAAAAGTCTGAAAACCTGATGAAATATTTTTAATTATCCACATTCCTACTTAATCTCTGGTAATGTATCAATGTGTAGTCAATGAACTGAAGAGATAGCACAGAGCCTTTACAGAAGGACAAAAAATATTGCATAAAGTCAGTGATTAATTGAAAAATCTTGCTATATATTTTGAAGAAGGGTAGTTTTAACCAAAAAAGACTCAAAGAAAAAAAAAAACACCCTAAAATTAGCTGCATTTCTCATGAAATGAGAAGCCAAAGATAATTTTTGAGGGGTTTTTTGTTGTTTTGTTTATTTGTTTGTTTAACAGATAGGTGAAAGGGTAACTCTTACCTACTTAACAAGGCCTTGACTTTGATATTTTATCTTGTCCTGAGAACTCGAATATACTCATAGCTGAGATAGATTTTGCTATATATAAGAGTTCATTGAGATTTGCTTTAGGCAACCTGTACTTTTCTAGTTAAAATTCTAGGTGTTTCAGTGAGAGGATATTCTTTATTATTTTCATATTTTATTAATTTCTTACTGCCTTATGTAGACCTTAATACTTGGGGTTTTTTGTTTTTTTTTTTTTTTTGCCTTCCCTTATTTACCCAGGAAGAGTGTGGAATTCTGGCACCATGAGCATCAACGGACTGAGGTTTCTTTGCTGTCCAGATGTGAATGGAGTTTAAACAAAAATATTTTACGAGTGTGTGTGTATACACAAATAGGCCTGCACTAAAGCATTGAATAATTTGAGATCATTTCAATTAAGGTTAGTTCAGAGCTCATTGTTACATGTGATTTCACTAAGTGATAATTGAACACTCTAAATTACCACTCTGTTCCTCATGGAAAGTGACACTCATGACCACATAATAAAATACTTTATAGCCTGTTGTTCGGATTCATAATTCCACTTTGTTGGAGGAGGAGGAAACCACAAGTCATTCCAGTGTAGCTGCTGCTAGGGGCTGTATTGCCTTCCCAGACCATGCACTGAGATTAAAAATGCTGACAGCCTCTCATTCACAGATGGCAGAACCCTCTAAAGCTGTTGAACTGGCACTCAGTCAGTTGGCTTTTGATCTGGTTGTTCAGATATAAGAGCCTGTTTAAGCAGAAGAGAAAATAGGCTGTTCATGTTCAGTTAGTATAAAACTCTCTTCCGATGGGCCTTTGTGTCTTTATCTGTTCCTTCAGCTGCTTTTAATTAATGCTTTGAAGACACTGTGTATTTTGGATTTAAGGGCAGGAATAACTCTATCTCAGCTCTGTATGAATGAAACATCTTGATGCTGAGCAGCAGCCCTGGTTTTCCCTAGTGGACTACTCACACAATAACTTACTACTAAATTTCTTGAAATAGGTACAGATTTTCTTATTTTAGAAGGAATAAAATCCAAATCTATTTATGGTTGTTTGGAAAATCACAGCTTAGTGTAGACTAAATGTATAGATAAATAAAAGACTATTTCACTGCTTTGTGCAGAGCAGCCATTAAATTCAAGGGGTTATGAGAAAGCCCAGTAGCCTGTAATTTACAGAGAACTTTTGTGATCCTTCAGGATGAATCCCTACATCATATATATTAGCATTATTATTTTTTCACTGACTGCCTGGTAGATGTACTGCAAAACAGCAGTGAGCACTGAGCACTTCTGCCATGGGGAAAACAAATTCCTCTGCTCTGTGCTGTGGCATCTTCTGTTTAAATGAGATAAAGAAAACAAACAAAGAAGTGTAATTGTGTTCAGAACACAGAAAGGGAGAACTCACCACAGAAAATGGAAGTTGTCAGGGCACGGTGGGGCCAGGAGGTCCCCTGGGCCAGGAACAGTGGGACTTTCCAGGACAGGGTCTCCCAGTCAATGACTTGTCCCATGTCCCAGTCAGTAGCAGGGCATCTGGGGGACATCAGGCAGCCCCAGCCCAGGTGGCCCACACCTCCCTGGGCACTGGCTGTGCTGCAGTGGCACTGGGGCAGGGATTTATGGACCTTGGGGCTGACACGGGGTCCCACGCCATGGGCAGGACAGGGAAGTCTGAGGGTGCCCCATGATCTTCAAACAGGTTTTCGAGCCTGCCTTCACAGCCTGGCAGAGGTACTGTTTACAAAACAATTTTTGTGTAGCAGCAAGAGTTTACTTGCATTTTTACTGCATCAGGCAGAGATGAGCCTGAGGCCTCTCTGATGAATGGGACTTTATGGGGGAGAACTTAGGACAACACTCCTTGAGAGGTGCACTAGAGAGTTTTCAGGACAGTAAATGGCATGGGCATACAGGAAAGAGATTTGAACTTTTATACCTTGAAAAATCTGCTCCTAAGGAATTTAAAATGAAAAGAGCTTTTGCACTGAAAATGTTGAAAGGAATAACAAAAAAAACTAAGATAAAATAGCTTAGAGGAAACTGTTAAAGGTTGAAAGCAACAGTCCTTCACATTGCATCTTCCAAATTAGCACTTAGTGAACAAATAATGGAATAAGTATTGTTGAGAAGCTCCCTATAAAGCCCTTGAATGAAGGACTTGACTATGAGTGAAGTGTGCAACCAACAGAGAGTGAACTGAGGGAATAAAAGTGTAAAGACTGAAGATTTACTTCTTTCTCTTTTTAAGAAAGTTTGTTATGGGGTTATCTCATTGTAGGAAAACACAGAAATCTATGTTTTAATTAGAGAAACAAAAAAACCCATAAGCAAGTATTTATCTTGCTGCTACAACTACTGTTATCCAAACACTTAAAGTCATCTCTGAGCTGTTTAAAAATTTGCTAAAGAATTTATAGGGATCAACTAGAAGAACTTAAAATGTTAACTGCGGCCCTGAGGGGAAGGCAGGGGAGGGAAAGAAAGGGACACACTCCGGGGAGCGAGGTTGGTGCTGCCCAGGCGAGCACGAGGAAGAGAGAGCTTTATTCAAAACGCTACAACTTAAATAGGGTTGGGGGGCTACGTCCTGACCCCAGGAGCACCCTGGGAAGGTTTCTGGGAAGGGTCTGGGGCAGACCCAGCCATACAAGGCAAGATTCTTCAAAACTGGAACAGAGAGGCAGGTGATACCATATAAGGGAATGGTACAGTGCTGCAGACACGGACCAATCAGGGATGGGTTATACAGCATGAGGGATAGAAACTTCCAGCAGGGACACACAGTGTCACACAGCAGTGAAACAGGGAAAAAACATGTAACATTACAAAATCATATTAACAGTCCACGTCACAGGTCTGTGTCCCTGAGGGAGCTTCTCCATTTCTGGTAGTCATCTCCTCCAACAGTTAACAGTTACCAAAACTGGCAGTAGTATAAATATTTGGATATATTTTAAATGAAAATTTCCTGGAAGATATTTACCTTTCATGTGCAATCTTAAGCTGCTTGTCAAACATAAAGGCATCCTCCAAAAGGCAGCACACTTGTTATAGTATTTCAATTACAAAGCAGTGTTGCTGTCATACAGCAGCTGACAACTCTGTTGCACTTCATTCTGCTGCAGTAGAGTTGAAGTAATTCACAAAGGACTGAACAGCTTGATGTATGCACAGATCTTGATAGCTAACTTGCTTGAGCTGGAGTATGGACATGAGAAGGGTTGCAGCAGAGAAAAGTAATTGGTGGGCCCAGTAAGAACTGGCTGTACTTCCCCCTCACTTTTGCCTCCAGATCATTTTAAGTTTTTTTTTTTCCACTGGAGCTTGTGAAGCCAAGAATTGACTTGTCAAGATTTCTGATACAAAACCTAAGGATTCTTATGTATTTGGGAAACTTGTTCATAAATTTATTTCCTAATATTTGTATCATGATTGCTTCTAGCAAGGACAACCTCAGAGAATGTTCATCTCACCATGGTAGCTCCTAGAACAAGCAGTGTGCGTATTCATACCCACATATCTCACTGTGGGTTCCAGGCTCTTAGATTTCTGTTTTGAAGGTCAAAGATGTGGACAGAGTACACTGAGATTTCCTTACATGTCAAATGTCTTATCTTCCTTCCTTCCTTCACAACAAAAACGTAAAAGGGAAGTGAATGAAACTGATTCATATACAGGCATGAACATGATATAGAATCGGGATGCTGTGATAGGCAGAGGCTTACAAGCACTACTTGAATTACCAATATACATGTATCTGTAATGGAGATAACAAGTAGAAGACCAAGTTATTAAAGAAAAAGAGCCTTACATATAGATTAGGTTTGCCTGTCTAAAATTTCCTATACATGTTTAGAAGTCCAATGTTAGCCCTTCATGTTTTTTACTGTTTTTTTGTAGCTTTTGGTCTCTTTCTATGAGCCTGACTTTTACTAAGAGATACTTCAAAGTATTTCATAGCCTCTCCATTGTATGCAGAAGAGCAGCATGTCAGAAAGCATTTTCTGATATTATTGTAACCTTGTACTCAAATTCTGCTTCTTTTTAGAGTTTGGTTTTAACTACTGAAATGAATGAAGTGTGCAAAACAAACTTGTGATTTCTTTAGCTTTTTCTCATACCTGGAGAAAACTACTCAAGAGTCTCTCCCTCCAGAGAGAGCTGAACATACCCTTTCAGCCTGTTCTGTACTATTGTGATGTGAAGTATCTGATTTGGGGTATCATCTTCCTATCAAGAAGAAATTTCTCCATGTTGTGTTTCAAACATGGAACTCATTTTGAGTATACTAGAGTATATTTAAGAAAACACCATTTCTTTTTAACCTTTGGCCTTATACTGTTTTTATAGACATGAATAACTTGGAGGCTGTGCTTTGCCACTCTCTTGCCAAACAAGTGTATTAGTATTTACTTTCCATTTAAAATTCTATTACCTTTGAGTACACTGACTGTTGTTGCTGAGCCCACAGAAATGTTTTAAAACCTCTGCTTCAACTTTTTCCTTGCTGAACATATTAGGACTATATTAACCAACTATACTGCTGTGAAACCTAGGCAGACAATCAGTTTATGGCTTCTACAGGCCTACTTCTGCAATTTTATATTTTAAAACCTCTTATTCTCTCAGTCTAAAGACTTTTTTTTTTCCTTTCCTTTTTTCCCTCTGTAAATTGAGTGCATCCAGCCTTATTAAAGAAAAAAAAAATGGAAAGGAAAGACACTCTGGAGTGATTCCTGTAAAATGGAATTTTGTGATTGGTTTCAAATCCTCTCTTGCATATGCCACATTGTGATCTCCTGTCAGACTTCTCCCTCAAATACCTCCCCTCTGAAATAACATCTGTGATAAAGCTGTTGATTAAAAATATTCAAAAAAGAAACATCATGTTAATTGATTGCAGTTGGAAGCATAATCATGTTTATTACGGTAAAGTTGATCAGATTCATGCATTACACACTAATTTCCAGTTTCATTCTATGCACCAAATTATCTCCAGACAAGGAGTGGAAAAAAACACTCCAAACAATCAGAAAAAAAAAGTATCCTGAGGAAATATTTGTTTCTTACAATTGTCTTTCCAAAGTTTCTGGAGGCTGCTATGTAAGCTGAATATACTTACTCCAGAGGCACTGGTCCAATAAAGTTCAGTATTGCAGTCCTCCACATGAAATTAAAATAACATCAAAGCCTATTTTTTATAGGAAATAGCATTTACTTATAGTCTGACTGTCCATAAATATCACCTTAAAAGCTGTGGAAATTTCTTTTCTTTAGAGAAAGAACTGAAATAGAAAAATAATCCTAGTAATTTTCACATATTTTCTTCTTTCTAATGTATTATTTTTCTCGTACTATTCCATAAGTGTTTCTTAGAGAAATAAACACAGCCAGAGGGATATGAAAAGTAGGTACTGTGAAATCCCAAACCATTTCTAAAATACACTTCTGTTCAATAAGTTGCTTAAGCAGAATACACATTGGGGTAGCATAAAAGGTTTATTAGCTCTTTTTTTTTTTATGAGTTACATAATTCACTCAGTGCTTCATCAGTTCAAAAGGAAAAGAAAAAAAAACAACCAAACAAAACCAGCTGTCCAAAGTCCATAAGGACAAATGTGTTACCCTAGTCTGCCAAATTTTGTATTTTCCAAGATATATACTTAGATGCACACTTAGAAAAATAACTGTAATTGGTCTGTTACTCAGGAAGTATAGCTGCCAAGGAATAAATACTTTCTCAATAATAAGTTTGTTTTTGTTTTTTTCTCAAGTGTGATCATGCTTGATAATAACAAACACAGCTCAGAGCATCAAAATTTGCCAAAATAATTGAAAATTCATCCAGAACTGTTTTGCATTGATCGGTTCTCATGAAGAAAATCTTCAAGTTTATTTACAGAACAAAACTTGGAAAGTAGGTAGATTTTCCATCACTATTTTAAAACTTATTAGGATGCCTTACATGTTACATTGAGGGTTTTAAGAATACTATATTCTGTTAAATGTTGAAATGTTAATTTTCAATAAACACTAGAACAATTTGACAATACTGTATTAGCTTCCCTAATACAGATTTCAGAGTTAAATGGAAGGGTACTGATGTCCAATACTAATCCATTGGCAACACAGAAAAAGAAGAGCACACAGACATAGACACCTCTATATATATCCTTTACCTGCTTTAAGAGTTCAAAATCCTTAGGTGACAGGTCAAGCTGAGGAATAGACCATGCACATTCTGTATTATAGTATCTCCAGTGTCCACCAATTTTTCATATACAAAATCACTCACTAATAATTACTACCTGAAATGCAAAGAACTTGCTGCCTACAGATTTGATAAATATCATAAAGTTTCAGTGGTGATCAGTACAGCAATAGATACTTGTTTGCCTCCAGGAATGTGTGTGTGGAAAATTTTTCAACTCACTTTAATAATGAATTTCAAACCCCAGAGTGCGGCCTGCACTTCTCCAGAGTTCTGTCGGGGCCACATCCAGGTAGGCACTGGGAACCAAATAAATTTGTTTAGGAAGAAAGGATTGTCTGGAAGTTGTGCAAAATTAGCTTTGTTCATTTCAAGGAGCCCTTCCTTTCTCTGTAACACAGGATCTTTGCACATGAATGCAACCTATCCTAAAAGTCTTTATACCGGCCATCAAGTGCTTCATAAAGCATTAGTCAAATATGTGAAAGTAATCAAATAAAAGTCTAATCAAACAAGTTGATCTTAAGCAAATATTTCAAACACCCTTGGGGCTGAGTTCCCAAGCAGCCTGTGTGTTTGAGAGGTAGCAATGGCAAGGGGAATTAATCAGTTTGAAACTCGGTAATAGCCTTGCCTTTCCAGTGATAGCTGGTAAATGTTACAACACATAGAACAAAGGATATTAGAAAAACCCTCTTCTGTTCAAAGAAAATGTGAGCATATGCTCCACTCTTTAATGGAATGAATAACAAATGTACTCCCTGTTTGGGAGGTTTATTAGCCTTGGTGCATTGCACATGGCATTGCAATGTGTGTCTTGTGTTCCTTTGAAATTAATTTTGAAAATGGCAGAGACAAAACTAATCGAACACTTGTTTCTTCACAGCTTTATTTCTTAGCCAATTCTAAGTAGATGTCAGTGTAAGATTAGTCTGGGGCACAGAATATGAAATTTTGTTTTAGTAATGTTCTCTTCATTATTTCAAAGATTAAAAATAAAATAAAATCCCTAGACTTGTCCTCTTAAGGGATAGAGTACATGTCTCATTTGTATTCATGCAAGTTTTGAGGGACTGGAAAACTCTGAAATCAACTGAGGAACAATGGCATTTTTTTACATAATGGAAGACACACTGAATAAAACTTCAATTGTTACTGTATTAGTTGTTGCCAGTAATGATTTCTACTACCAGTATGCCAGACTGTCCCTCTGAAATACAGACAGCATCACAAGCTATCCAATACAGAGAAAATTGCCAGGGACTGGTGGCCATTTTCAAATTATGCTTTAAGAAAATGACAGACAGGAAAGAAGATAGGCTCATTCTCAGCAGGTGACAAAAACATTCTTATACCTGTTTTGCCCAGCAGCTCTGAGGATTCTGTGTATCTCATAGGAACGCCTGTGCACTTCCAAGACCTGGTGTACATCAATGAGATCTCAAATTCTCTTCTCTTCTTTGTGTCTCCGACAATCCTGAGAAATCTAATGAAGCTGAAAACTCAAAAAAATGAGAAAGAAAGGGAGGATATTCATATTTAAAAGTGAGGCTAAAATAGTGGAAACAATGTAATGGAAAAATCTTATTCTTGTCTTTTTGATCTTCAGATAGTCATGCATCTCATCTGTATTCAGTTCTTCATCTGAAAAATAGCAATATCAACACATGAAAAAAAATTAGGGTGGCCAATCTCTTACAACAGCATTCAGGTATTATAAATTTTTACATTCTATCATCCATCCTGGATATTCTATCACAAAAGAAATTAAGAAATTGAAGAAATGGAAATCCTACATCCTCAGACAGAGAAGGGTTGCTCTTGTGCCTCAAACATGTCTTGTTTCATTTGTCACATTTGAAAAATAATAATAATCTACTCCTGCGATCAATGTATTTGAGTTCAACAACATTTTCATAGGAAAGAAAGTGTCTAATTCAGATAGGGGATCAATACTGGTCATGAAGATAATGTAAATTTAATAAACTGATTTGCTTTGTGTTCATTTTCAAGGTGTACTCAGAGGACTGAATTTATAGCAGCAGAAATCTTGAGGAAATGTTCAGGGAAAGTCAAAGATGAAGCTCTGTTTGTCCTAAAAAACCTGTTTTAGTCATTACATTCATCCAATTAATGTATTACATGTATCTGTTAAAAATAAACTAAATTTTGAATATTTGCTAACAATAACATGTTCAGCTGAAGTATTACAGACAAATTCATATAGAAACATAACTATTGAAGTTCAAGAAAGCTATCATCTGTTTACAAGAAAAAAGCCAATGAAAGAAATTAGATACTTTTGATTTGATTTTCTAGTTTGCCAATATCAGTGCTCCCTCAGCGTTCTCTTTATTTTTGAGTTCGTAGCTATAAATCTAGTCTTCATATCCACAGTATTATCTATTATAATTTGAGGTGCAGCCTGCAATTCTAGGTATATGTCTACTCACAAGCAGATTAAGCGAAACTCTTATGCTAGTGTTGTATAGCAGGCTTGAGGACTCTTGGGGAACACAAATCTTTGACCCAACAGAAAGGGATTCCACTAGAATCTGAAATCTGTAGGTCAGCACATCACCCACATGTCACAACAGTGGCACCTGGAGTTGGACCTTCACCTCACACCTGCAGCCAATGCATGTTCTTTACCTGTGTTTCCCAGCCACGAGATGTTTTAGGATTTTTATTTTAATGTGACTTGTAAGAGCACGGATCTGTCCATTTTCTGTTTTGCCACTATCCAGACTGTTTCTAGATGCAAAAAGATACTAATTTCTTTTAACATAAATTCTAATGACAGCCCCTTTACTAATAACATTTTGCAGTGTATTTCAAATGCAGTATGCAAACACAGTGCTAAGAATAGAAGTTCATTATAATCTGTAATGTGTTAGTGAACAAAACACATTTAGAAACAATGATCTTGCATCTATAACAGTAATATTTTTGATATTCTGTAAAATTGTATTGTTACTTACTAGTCTGTCAGAGAAGTTATAAGGAATTGAAAGGTAAAAATAAAAGGGGAAATAACGAAGTCACAAAATGTTAAGATTACTTTGTAGACTATGCATTTCTATGCATTTAAAGAGACATTCTTTAGTGAGTTTTGCATTGCTCAGCACAGTTGCAAAATTCCTTGGGAAAATTTTCATATATATAAATTACTATGAAATTAATACATTAAAAGCATAAAACCACATGGTTTTTTAAATATTATAAACACATTCCAACTATTTTAATCACATATTACATACTCTGCATAAGACTCTTTGAGTTAACAATTTTGAATAATGCAGTTCATATCATGTAGCAACAGATTACAGTTGCCTCAGGAAAAGGAGGGGGGGGGGGGGGGGAG
>VXBX01008449.1:711981-722038 GCA_013400415.1 Scytalopus superciliaris | reverse complement strand
TTTTTTTTTTTTTTTTTAATGTAAATGGTAGTGAGGGGGAGTACTTGGATTTTTACTTTATATACACTGAAGTCCAAATTTTGGTTTGAATCTTTCCAAAACTTACATTTTCAAACTCTTCACTTTGAAAACCCTGACAATCTGGGCCAAGCTTCTGCTCTCTTTAGAAAAGTGTTTAACACTTCATCCCTGATGTCTAAACAATACTTTCTGTAACAGAGAAACAGTGAACCTAAGTGTCACACCTAATAGAGGTTACTTTTTTTGCCAGATATAAGACATTATAGTCATGATTAGTGCTGCTTTCAGTTTTTTTTTTCTTTTTTTCCTCTCCTCTTTCAATCTTTCCTGCTCTATGATTAGTTGAGAAGGAGTAAGATTGTGGCAAGCCAGAAGGTCAGCTAACGGTGTCCATATAAACATAAAGATAACACTATACATCCATGTAGAAATCCTTGATTTTGTATTAAAATATTGTTTATTGATGCTTAACTCAGAAATGTAAAACAAAGGGAGGAAAAGCATTTTGTTCTGTTTTTAAAATGTTTTAAGTTAAATGCATAACTTTCTGAGGAATTTACAATAAATAAATTAATTCTCTTTTAACAAGAAGTAGTAAAATATTCTAGATACAGCCAAAACGCCCATAGCATAGTAGAACAAGGGGACAGAATTTTGTTTGCACTAATGAATTTTACCCTGCACAAATCTTATTAATATTAATTAAAAATAAATACAGGCAGCAGGTCTTCAGCAAATTCAGCATGAGAAGAAAGACTAACAGAAAAAGGAAACAATGGTTTTCTAGTTACTTGGTTCCTTGCTCTGAAGCCCTTGCTTCAGACTTGACATCCAGGATGAGGTCTTGTCTAGAAGTTGTTTTCACTGCAATGGAAGAGCCCAGGTCTTTCAACAGTGTTTTTTCCAGAGGCTGATCATAGAATTGTTAAGGTTGGCAGGAACCTCTAGAGGTCAGCTGCTCCAACCCCCCTGTTCAAGCAGGGCCATCGAGAGCTGGTTGCCTAGGACTGTTACAGAAGGCTTTTGAATATCGCCGAAGGTGGAGACTCTACAACCTGTGCCAATGCTGTCACTGGGCACCACTGAAAAGAGCCTGGCTCTCACCTTTGTGCTCCCCTCTCTGATATTATACACACTAAGACACCCTTAAATCTTCTTTCCTTCAGCTCTCAGCCTTTCCTCATATGTGAGATTCTCCAGTCCCTTCATCATCCTTAAGGTCCTTTGCTGGACTTCCTACAGTACACCCTTATCTGCCACATACTGGGGAGCCCAGAACTGGACTCAGCACTCCAGATGTTGCCACACCAGTAATGAGCAGAGGGGAAAGATCACCTTCCTTGGCCTATGGGCAGCGCTCCTCCTAGAGCAGTCCAGGTTACCTCTAGCCACCTTTGTCACAAGAACACATCCCTTGTGCTTGGCCTGATGGTTAGGTCCAACACTGTAGCTATTTAAATGTTAGCAACCTGAATGTTTCAGTGGCTTCTACAAAAATTGAACACATTAAGGACACTTCTGGGTCAGTTTTGCACCTTCCTTGCATTTCCCACCCTGCTATATTTAAAACAGATGCATAGAGCACCTTACAACAACATAGCCTATATAACTACTGGAGACAATATTACAACAGTAGCAGCAACAGATTTGTGAGTCAGATTCAATTGAAATATTTCTCCGGCTTTTGGTTCAATGCAGATATTTAACAATATTTAACAAACGGGTGTCAGAATTCCATTGAAAGCAATTTAGGTACATTTTTATTGCAACTATGTAATCAAAACTATGCTGCCAGTTTATGACAGCCAAATTATCTGGAGTCTGAAGAAAAGCTAGATTTCACAATATAGCTGATAGGAACGAGATCAAAGAATAATCTGGTGTTCAAGAGTCTTTTCCTCACTAAGCTGAAATACTTCATATGCCTATTCTAGCAGCTCCTCAGATGGGCTAATGCTTAAGTTGCCATTAGCTGTGTCACAGTTCTAATTGCACACTGAGTATATTTGTAATAAAGCATTTCCCCTCTACTGAGCTGCAGAGTTATCACTCACTAGGTAGTAAACAGAAATACTGCTCACAGCGAGAACTGAAGATATTAAACCCTGGTTTTGTTGGGGGTTTTTGAATTTTTTTGTCCCTCATCTCACCAGGTTTAGTTCCTCTCCTGTGGATATCTTTTTCTTCTCTTGGTTTGAATTTGATCTGTATTTACTCCTTTCCTTTTCTTGCTCATTGGACTTGATTCCCTGGTTAATTTCTACTTCAGTCATTTTCCCAGGTATCTGTGTAGTTCTTTCATACAAGTGTGTGTTCATTTTTACCCTCTACTACTTTCTAGTCCAACTCTCACTTCATTCAATTTCCTTCCATTCTGCTACTTTTCCAGTTCCAAGTATTTCCCAGTTATTTGTATTCTCATTCCAGTGGAATGCAATTAACTTATTTTCTAGCCCAGTCTCAACTATCTGAGAGTAAACTAAAATATGCAGGATTCAGTATTGCAAAGGAATGCATTATACAGCATTAATGAACTAGAATTGAAATAGGAAATGAATACTATGAGCTGAACTATTAGAAGGGACTAGTCCTGGTGGACTAAATGGATAGTAAAGGGAAAGAAATGCATGGACTGGGAGTGGGAGATAGTTTAAACTAAATTACAAAAACTGAAATAAAAGAAGTAAGTAAAAGAAAGGGAATGATTTATGGGAAAAAAGAGAAAGAAGGAAGTAAGAAAAAAAAGTAAAAGAGAGCATGAAAACAAAGAATAATCTAGGCTTCGCAGGAAGAATTTGAAAAACACTTAAGAGAAAATTAACTAGATTCAGGTGAAATAAAAGTCTGGATATAAATTAATGCATGGTTAAAGATATTAACACAAAAACAATTCTAGGATTAGATTCTAATTAAATGCTTGTGATGAAAGTAGCCAAAAAGACTTTAATTATTTTTACAGATACATTGATTTGAGTGCTTAAACAATGCCTGGTGCTTTTTCAGTCTTAGTTGTGAGTTACTCAGGGGGCAGCACTACATTGCCTGGTCTTTCTTGGTTCTCAACAGTGGCTGTCAAGTGGACTTACTTGAATATTTGGCAAGGAGACAATCCTCATTTTCTCTACACCTTTATTACCTTGAATGGAGATTATTACAATGCTTTCTATGCTGAGCACTCCTTCAAACCACTTAAAATTTGTAGATGGGATAGAACATTCCAGTCCACTTCTTTAGCAGCATTTCATGCAGAGAGTAGTTTGTTTTGACCTCTTAAATGACTTTTTAAATGGCTTGGTACTCACCTAGGCAAGAAACAGACTGTCTCTTTTTGTGCCTCCTGCACAGCTGAAGTCACCTGAGGTACTTCAGCTAAAAGCCCCTTCATGGTAATAAACAAACAGGAGGAGGCTGATGGCAAAGTGTTCTCAGTGTGAAGTCTTTGACTTTGAACCAAGTTGGTTTGTTTTTTTTTTTGTTTGTTTGTTTGGTTTTTTTTTTTTTTTTTGTTGTTTTGGTTTTTTGGGTTTTTTGGTTTGGTTTGGTTTTTTGCTGGTATTTCTCAAAAACTAGATCTGGCCATATCCAGAAATGTTAAATATCCCGGGAAATAAAGGGAGACAGGAGAGATCAGTTAGGCAGTAGGGATGAACTGCAGAGACACTGGTAGTCAGAAGGGGAAGAAAAGGGCAAAAGTGCAGGGATGGAAAATAAGGGAGAATTGGTTGATACTAGAATTTGAAGGGTGTGTTCAATGGTGTGTCCTCTTCCAGACTGAAAAGAATACCTTGAATGTAAACTAGAGGAGTGGAACCATTTTACACATGATGAATTTGACCTTGTCAGATTATTTTTCAATTTTGACACAGTTTTGTATAGTTTTACTGTAACTGTACATAAACTAAAACATTATCTCTATCCTGAAAATAGTACATATTAATTAAGACATACTGGGCCACATATAAATAAAATAAGTTGCATTATGTATTGCTGTTTCTTCTAGGTTACCTTTCTATTTCTACCTTTATACTTACTTCTTATCAAGAACTAAAAACCATTTCAGAGATTGGTTCTGAGAAAATGGTTATTGCTCAGCTATTTATTTTTTCCCAGTGCCTGGGAGGTGGAAGGACTGACTGAAGGTTTTTATTGTTCAGTTAGACCTTTGCACATGAGAAGAGCAGGATTCTGCATGCATGATGATAACATGTCAAGCAGTGGCTGTCAATGGAAGGAAGACGTAAAGGCAGCCCAAGCTTAGGTGATCACCCCTATGACAGAGGAGCGCATAGAGAAGGAACAGACATCTTGTTGATGTCCCTGTGGAATGAAGGCAGAGAAATGTTCTTGACAGTGGCAACCATGGGATTTCTCTCTCTGTCAGTGAAAGGAAAGCACAACTGACAGTCTCAGCCTGGAATACAGCAGCAAGAATTGAAATAGCACTGCAGGGTAAATAAGCCATGGGAAGAAGTGCAGTTCGCAGAGTGGAAAGGTAATTTTTAGAGCTTTAATTTAAAACATTTTTAGTAAGTGCCCTCNAAATAAAAAAATTTTTAAAAAAAGACAAAAAAAAAAAAAAAAAAAAAAAAAAAAAAAGAAAGAAAAAAAGAAAAAAAAAGGGACGAAAAGGAAAAGGACCCTACCAAATTATGTTTGGTCCACCATGCTATTGAATTTCTCTGCGGCTAGTTTCTGTAGGTATATTTCCAACCACAAGGAAATACTAGTCTCAGTACTAAAATCATGAGCACAGGTGTTATCATGATGGGATGGTGGAAATCAGAAGCTGCATTTTTTATCCAAGATTTTTCATCTCCTTTGTGTCTATAATCTCCAAAATTAGTCATCAGTTTATGCAAACAAACTTAAATCACAAACACCTTCTCCTCTTTAGCCTTCTATTTTATAATGGCTTTAAGTGTAGCAAGCCCAGAAAGTTTCAAAACAATAACCTGAAGAAATGATCAGCACCAAGGAGCACTGTCTGTACTTGATATGCACCAATTGTGAAGAAGATAAAATCTGAAACACATCTGGTTGGGGTCTGTTTACACCAAAAGCAAAATTCCCAAGCTCCTACCAAGTCCATTCAGTTATTACAGCTTCTAGGTAAAATACCCTAAACATTTCAAAATCTTACCTAAAAAAAAAAATCAAATTCAAAACCACTAAAGTAAATCTCTTTGTGACTATCACTTTAGTCAGTCAGATTCTGTTAATAAGTATAATATGGATTATTGGTGAATGAGATTGCCAAAGCAAGCTGATTTTGGTTGAAGTTTTTCTTCATTGTATGTGGAAAACTACTGCATACAGATGGGTTTTCCTTTTCAGCATTCTTTTCTGTCTTATGAACTGCATTACCTGAACAAAGGATGAACTTCAACCTGAAATTTTCTAGTATGCTATATTAGACTCCAAGAAATCATATTAGATTCAAAGGCAAAAGGCTAAAATACTTATCATTACTGCATAGCATTAAATAGTACACAGAGAAAGCCAGAACACAAGATGTAAGAAGCAGCAATACGGGGCAGCAAAACTCCCACTTGCAAGCATCCTTATTCATTTTATCAAGTGCACATTCAAGTATCCTTGCCTTGCACAGGTGAAATACCCTTCCCCTACGTGTCAGTGGTGTGGAGGGTAGTCCGTGATAGCAGAGACAAAATAAGAAAGCAGTGACAAAGTATTTCAGGCAAGTAAGAAAAACAAAACCAGTTCCAGTAAATATGTCAGCAGATCAATACATTTCCCAACAATGCACTGCACAACCACCCAGACCTAAAGTTAAAGAATGCCAATTGAAATGCTGAATAGCTTCTCTGCCTTCAAAAATTCAATGGTTGCTCAAAATCCTGATGCTTTTTGTAAGAATTACATTTAGCCTTTAAGTTACAAAAGAAAAGAAGGAAAACATGGGAAATCATACTGTCTTTTATCAGAAAGCACAGCAAAGATATCAAAAGGCCAAAATATACAGTAAGCTGCTATTCTGTGAAAGAAGAATATTTATTTAATACTATTTATTTGCTTATTTTTTCAGGTGACTGATTATTCTATTGTTTCTGGACTACTACAAATACAGTGAAGCTAAGAAGCCAAGGTTACTATAGTGCCTCGGTACTCAGTGAGGTTCCCTGACTCTATGCACTGTAAAGTGTGAAGATGTACTCCATTCTTTTCATCATTTCCTCTATAAAGGAGTAAGAAGCACTGCATTTTAGATTGCTTGGCGATGTACAAAAATCTGATTTTTGGAGACAAATAGGTGAAAAGACGATTCCCCTACAAAAAGGCATTTTTTCCTCTGAAGATTACATTTAAATGCCCTGGGGTTAAGAACGCACAGTGCTTTTGTAGTTCTTTGCAGGGCATAGCAATGTGTTTGTTGAATGACTCCAAATTCTATTTAACACATCAATTGCCTATGTCATGTTCTGAATTTCAAGAACTTTTTCTCCACAGAAGAGGGAATGATTTTTTTAATTTACTTTTTTTATTATTATTATTTTGCTACCCCTTCTGCATTAAACTGTGTCAAAGGATGCAAGTAGTGGAGAACAAAAAAAAGAAACGGTTATTGCAGCTGCTGTGACAACAAGGACAGGTTTCTGTCAAAGTGGGTAAGTGGATTTAATAATTTTGAAAGTGTTTTGTGAGTGCTCTTGTCTCTAGTATATCAGGAGAGTGGACAAATCCCTAAACTCTGCACACTGTGGTTCCACTATTAGGCACTGAAAACTTAGCTAGCATTTAAGACAAGTTATCTGAACACAGCAAGCACATGTCTACAGCAATAGAAGTGGGTAACAGAAATTAAAAGAGTGGAGGCAAGCAGGAAAAGAGAGTCAGGTTTAAAAAAAAAAAAAAAGGAGGGGGGGCATTCTGGGGGGGGGGAAAACTCAAGGAAAATAGAAATTCAAANGGAAAACTCAAGGATAATAGAAATTCCAAAATCGCAACCTATTTTTATATCTTTCATCTCAGCTACTAACAAAATAACACTTTGTTTGTCAGGCCAGAAATTTTTCTGAATTGTGAAAGCTGTTTAATTCTCTAAGTATTGCACCTTTCCAGTCTAGATGGTCACAGGATACTTTAGCACAGCTTTCTAAAAACTTTGAAAGCACCATTGCTTTCATTTTCTGCTGTTTTCACAGAAAGATTTGTCCTTACCACTATCTCAGTGGCAAATTTTTGTGGCACCCATGTACTAGCTCTATGGTTAATACAAGTCTAGTCTGTTTCTTACCTTCTAGTCTGAATTAAACACCAGATTCCAAGCAAATACTAGTGAACTGAAGAGGATTTGATATCAAAACACTACAGGGGGAACATTTCATGGCAGACTGAGAGCTCTTGGAGTCAGTCACACCAACATCCCAGTAAGTCCAGGGAGACTCGTGAGTGTTCACACTGAAAAAAAAAATCCAAATTGTTTCTCTGTGGTAACATAGCAGTTAAAAATGTTTTGGATTCATGCAATGCAGCTTTACATATGACCATCAGTGATGCTGTTGACATTATCACAATAGTGTAATCTGATAACCAACCTTGACATAAGATTTTTCTTTCTTTTTAAATAGACCTGGGTAAAGTCCTGTTAATAACAGTGCCCAGAAGAACCTGCTCCAGTGACAGAATCTCATTTTACAAAACTTTTGATTTCAAATATAAATATAAATACATGTTTCTCCGTATAGACAGGCATTTATTAGTGACAGTCTATGCAGTGTTTAAACAGAAAAGTATGGAGGTGATGGCTAAGGGAAATGAAAAATCTTTAAAGATTGTCACTTCTGCTGAGACATCAGAAAATACAAGTAGACAAGCTAAAGGGACAGTTGATATAATTTGCCAGGGAACTTACAAATGTACCTTGTGGAGTTAGATCCTTTTACCTCATTGGGTAGCCAATATCCAAGGTGCTTTTGCAAAGCTTAAGTTTTGCTTTCAGGTCAGTTATCTGCTTAGGTGACAAATCAACAAACCTTTAAGAAAGCTCATGCCCTTCAGATACTGCTCTGGATCTGGTGTTACAGTGTGAAAAGAAATCTTTGGAAATGTGGAAAGTGACATGAGGAAAGAAAAGAAAACCTTTAAACTGTGCAACCAGGTGGCATTTCAGTACTTGCACAAATATTCAATAGAGTGTGATTTTGCATATATTTTTAGTCTCTCTCATTTTTCTCCTATGAATAAACATATAACACTTTTTAAAAGTATAAACTACAGAGTCTCAAAACTCAGGATGTATTTTAGTTATGTTTTAGGGATGACTTTATTTTGCTAATATCTCCATATTGGATTTTCAGGGAATAAACACTTTGTCTTATAAAGAAAACTGTATTCTATTCACAACACAAATAAAAGATGACATAATGAGTACTGCACAGTGCCATCTCTACAATGTGGTCAGCCAGTAAACCAAATTATTGTGGGATATCTCACTATGGAAAGGAAATTAGAGAATCATATAATCATATAGGTTGGAAAAGACCTTTCAGATGGTTGAGTCCAACCATTTACCAGCACGGGCAAGTCCACCACTAAACCATGTGCCTAAGTGCCACATAGACATTTTAAATACCTCCAGGGATTGTGACTGCCACTCCTCTAGGCAACCTGTTTCAGTGCTTGACAACTCTTTCCATGAAGACATTTTTCCTAGTGTACCATCTAAATCCCAACCTGAGGCCATTTCTTCTTGTCTGGTCACTTGTTACCTGGGAAAAGATATTGATCCCCACCTGTCTACAACCTCTTTTCAGGCAGCTGTAGAGAGGAGTAAGGTTCCTCATGAGCCTCCTTATCTCCAGGCTAAACAACCCCAGGACAACTTGTGTACCAGACCCTTCACCAACTCCATTGTCCTTCTCTGGACATGCTTTAGCACCTCTATATCTTTCCTGTACTAAGGGGCCCAGAACTGAACTCAGGGTTTGAGGTGTAGCCTCATCAGTTCTGAATAATTATAATTGCTTCATGAAGTCGTGGTGGATTCAGTGAGTGACTTACTTAAGTGAGGAAAGTATTGCAAAAAAAATCACATACATATATACATACATACCTACATATATATATATGTATGTATAAATGTATATAAGCACAGTTCATAAAGGCCAAATATTTTTGTATAATTATCAAAGGGAATCACAACAAAGTTACAGGGGAAAGTGTGTTTGATTATCTTAACAACTAGATCATCCAGAATTCAGATAAATATCAAATAGCAAATCAAGTTTATATCCTGTCACTGTTTCATTTGCATTATTTTTAAACAGAGCTAAAGCAAAAATCTCTATTACCAATTTAGTCAAAAAGTTTTTTTTAAATATCTATTAAATTATATGACCAAATTTTTACTCTAATCTCTATGGAATGTATAGACATGCAGGGTTTTTCATCAGTTCACAGATGGTAGTCTCCAAATATGGACATGAGAATCTGAGTCTAGTTTTGCTGATTCATGGGATAACTCCACATGTAAAATTGGTGAATTCCCTCTTAAGGGCATATCTTGAGGCTGTTAATCAACCCAATCTCCTGCTTGCCATCTCTAGGAGAGTTATTATACTAAGCAGTCTGGTTATCGTCCCTCAAGAGAGAGGACAATTGTTTATGTGGAAACAACCAGTAACATAAGGTTATTTTTTCCTTCATTCCTTTCACAAAATGTAGGAGGGACTTGGGAGAAGCTAAATGAAAAACCATTTGTTAATCTCTTTAGTTTCACAGGAAAAGCTTCTATCCTATGTACTTCTTGCAGAATTGCACTACATGGGAAGTACATAACCTCCTCTTGTCTCATCCTTTTCCACTTTGCACTGCGTGTCATTAATGACTTCAGAAAACAAGTCTGATAAAGAATATAATTTTTTTTCCTGCTCTTCAACTGTGTAAATGAGAGGTTGTGTGTCCCAGACACTGGAAGGCAGAGGCACAGTGTTTACAGATACAGTGATGGACTGCCTTAATTCTATCCATCAGAGTATAAGCTGATGCTAAAACAAATGGATACGTATTTAAAAAA
>VXBX01008449.1:680412-711954 GCA_013400415.1 Scytalopus superciliaris | reverse complement strand
AAAGTATTTAAAAAAAAAAAAAAAAAAAAAAAAAAGAAAAGGAAGCCTAAACTAGATAATAAACATTCCTGTAAGTACTATAAGAGCCAATATAAATCCATGTTTTCTGTTGAAAATAATCCATCTCTATTGATTCTTTAGCTTAATTTTCTCTGACTAGGGTTCAATTTCCAAACCCAGCAAAGCACAACTTTCTCTAATGTTATTAGATCTTGTTCAGTCCTTCACAGACTTAAGGTGTTTTACTCCAAATATATACATATTTCAGCTTCCTAGACTTTTCAACACTGGCTTAAATCTATACAGTAGACTAACTGAGGTCTGCTTTCCTGTGTATTGTATACAGATCAGACTTGATGATGGCCGTAAAGTTAAATACAAGTTGGCCTCATAATATAAAATCCAAGAGCTTGGATATTCAACTGCTGTATCTGTGAGCTTTTTTTCAGAGCTGCTTACAAGTACAAGCTTTTATGCAGAATTTGTTCTTACTTTCTAATGCTATAAGTAACTCGCCTATTTATACCAGTAACGGTCTTTTATGAACAAGGGCTACATTAAAGCATTTGATACAGCAGGAGTTCATACAACCCTGAAGATAACAGGTTAGTTTGTACTAGCTCCCTGGAACTGTGGGTCATATACCCATGCTGGGACACAGAGCATGGATCATGCTGTACTCAAAGGATGCAGAGGAAATGGAACAGCTGCACTGCACAGCAGCCAGGAGTGTCCATTAATTTTGCTGGAAAAAGAAAGCAAGGAGGAAAATAACAGGTGTATAGAGAGCTCAGAACACATCTAACTAGGAAGGGGGGAAAAAAAAATCAGACTAAACCAAGCAAAAAAACCCCAACCAACAAACCAATGATAAAAATAAGACTTAAAATTTAGGTGTTTGGAAAGGATTTAAAGAGATGCTGAAGGCAGGTTGGACTAGTATCAATGGTGACATTGCTCTGACACTGACTTTCAGACCACTTTATATGGTGTTTTCATAAATGAGGTTGGCATAGAAAAATTGTTGTTGACACACTGCTAAGAGGTAATGTCAGAATTCAGTAGATTCAGAATAACAGACAGGAAGAACAAGGTAACAGTGAAGACTAGCACGATAAGAAGTGGTATAGTTAAAGAGGAAATCTACCAGTTGGAAATGACGGTGAAAGAAAATGATCTGCCAGTTATTTTTCAGAAATCCACATGCCTCCAAAGACACAATAATGAAAAAAAGACAACAGGGAATCCAGAGATTTTGGATAGATTACTGTGAAACAATCTGGTTAAGTGTTCCTGAAAAAAAACACCTTTCAGCTGGAACATCATGGCTAGGCTTCGCGAACGAAGATTTGAGAAGGGCTCTACCCACATTTGCTACAAGCGCGCTGGTGGCTAAAAAGGCCAATGCGCGATAGGCAAGTCCGGTCACAAAAGGCACAGTGGAAAGTCTCCACAGGCTGTATTGGCGAGGCACGGTTCTTTCTGTGCTGTCTTTTTTCTTCCAGACTGATCCTGCGTGCGCTCTCAAAGGAAGCAGCAGCGTTATAGATGATGTGCCTCCATGTCCGTGGAGAAGCCAGCTGGAACAGGGTGCAATAAAAGAGCAAGTTGAATGAGATAAAAGGAGCTTGCAAGAGTCACTTTTCTTGGCACAGAAAAATACAAACTGACAGGGTAAGGTTATTCACGTTAAAGGCAGTAAAAGGTAAATACCCAAGAAAAAACATCTGTCAAGAAATAACATTCACAGGAACAGGCTGTCTATAGATACATTTAAGTAGATTCACATAAAAATATTTCTAATCATCAGAAAAACTGAAGCCCTACAACCATGCTTCTGGTAGCATAAAGAGACGTAGGAAATTCCTAAATGATTTGATAAGGCTATGAAGGTTGCATTTGACTATACTTTATTGGATTCAGTGACCATGGATATAGTTTTCAGACATGTGCCATGACAGTAAATTCTGTAGGGTCATTTTAAAAGTCCGAGAATTTCAGATCTATATTACCTGTAAAAACAGAGTTGCTACAGCGGAACCTTTGTGGAGGAAGTTTGAAGATAAAAAAGGATTCTTTCTAAAGTTTTCTTTTTGTTGCAAAATATAAATTATAGCAAAAAATATTTTTTTCTGCTAACTTGTAAATTTTAAAAATCTCGATAATTGTGCTTCAATCCAAAGCAAGAAAAAATGAAAACGAAAATACAGACTGAGTGATCTAATTGTGAGGACGGAGTGCCCTTGAAATACCATCAGTTTTATTCAGTCCAGAGGAAGGACAAATTATCACAGTTTATGAGCATTTAACTGTACCAACAAGCACTGAGGATGATAACTTCTTAATTATTCTCTTTTTTAATAAATTTGGAATAGACCACAGACACTGAACAAAAAAGTAAGAAACACTGATTTGCAAGTCTGTATTTTCTGGATTAAGAAAACAGTCTGTAAAGTGCTTTTGACAGAGTCAGGGGAAGAAGAGCATCTATCCTATTTGCTTTGCAAATAAAGCAGAAAATCTGCATTCCAAGCTCCTCAGACCAGCACTTTTATAAATTTTCAATTCAAGAGAGTAGTACATTATAAATAAATGGCATGGGTGATCAGGGATACACATAAAAAAAAAAAAAAGAGAAAGTATTTTTGAAACTTTCTTAGTTAAAGGAAGGATCTTGTCCAAAATGAGAGTAAACAAACTCATTTTTTAAATAATTTCAGTAAATAAAGAAAACATTAAACAACTTTAGAAGCCCAAGACCACTGGTAAGTTATTAACACAGTTTTGTTTTGATTCCCCTCTACAAACATTTAAATACATCCATAACAGGTGAGCAGTATAATGAAACCTAAATTGAGTTTTGTGCAGAGAGCCAGAAAAAGGCATTTGAACCATACCAGTTAGTCTTAAATCTGAGCTTGTCTGAAAAAGTGAGTGAAAAGTGAGTGAATGCAAATTTATCACTGCAATGAGCTTTAGACAGAACATTTGATATATTTGACTTACGAAATTTCACTGTATTCTGATGATGCTATTTCACCTATCCAGTCTCCAAGATCTGGAGTAGTCTTTCAGATGTAATTTTTTTTCCAGTTTTCTTAATTTCTATGATCCAAACTCTCACCAAAAAAAGCAAAAAAAAAAAAAAAAATTCTAAACCTGTTTTCAATGCCTGCTATAAACAACTATAAGGCAAATAACTGAATGGCTGTTTCAGCTTCCCAGAAGTCAGTGAAAATCTTCATACTGAACACTGAAAAGGTCAAAAGAGGTGTTAAGTGTTGCAGATTAGTGATGGCTAGCTTCTTAGGTGGCTAGGCTGCTAATCTTACTTCAGTGTTAATCATGGATCTTTGTATTCTGAAGTCCCTACCTTTATCCTTCCTTATCCATACCCCCTACGTATTTCTGTATTTCCCTTAGAAAAAGAAGTACTTGGAAGTAGTCCTTAGGTTCAATTAATTGCTCTTCCAGCTCTGTCTATACTCTCTGTAAGGTAAGAAGTACTTTACACACATTTATTAACTCAGCTATTTTCATGTTTAGAATTAGAGTTTTAATTAATTTCCTAGACCTATTTAAAAATCACATTTGCCAATTAAGTGCTCCTTTAGAGAGCAAATCTTGACAGCACAAATATCCATATGACACAGCATATGAAAGTCATCATTATTTCAGTAAAACAATCTAATAAAGCAGTAATTGACTAAATGAAGTGACATGATACAAAACAGAACAGAACATTATCCAATTAGGTCTTATCACAACCTTCTTATTTTAAAACCCTCTTAATTTCACCAGCAAATCTTCACCTCTTGTACCTGACAGACACACAATGAGTTTTCATACTTGGATCCTGCAAACTGCCTTCTAGGAAAAATCTCTGCCTTTGTGCTGCTAAATTGCAGAACTTCAGTAGGGAAGCTCCTCTCGTTGAGAGCCTTGCTGGCTGTCAGGCATTAAGATCCAACAGAAGCTCAGAGAAAGGACTTAGTGTCAGTCTAAGCCTAAACTACAAGGGCAGCTAGCACTGCTGTGGTAGCTGTGACACTCAGTGTTCTGGGGAAGCTGCGAGAAGAGAAGAAGGCAACTTTTACTAAAGATTAGTTCAGATCTCTGAAGTCTGGAGAAAACATATTTTAATTAAAGCACAGAATATGTGATATCTTTGTTTGGCAAAACTGCAAAAGCCTGAAGAGCAGTTAAGAGAGACCACTGTAAGTCTGGGGGACAATAACTGCAAAAAGAGTCTATTAAAAAGTAACTGATGACAAAACCAATTTGAATGACGGTAAAAACTTTATTAGCTATAAAATTGCTTTAGCGAGTGTAAAAACACAGGTAGGCTCTTCTTTCAAAACCAGGTCTCTTAAAAAAATTAGCTTTGAAAAGCCTGCAGAACACCTATTATATTGAAAAATACTGTCAGTAAAGCAAGTTTGGAATAAAAATATTGCAGTGACTTTCATAACATGAAAAAAATCCCCTAACTATTAGTTTTTGTACAACCTATTAAAGATAAATTTTGTAACGTCATCCTTGTGATGAGATTAGTTCACTTGATCATCTTTGTGTAAGAATGTATCCAGTGTACCTCTTTGAAATATAAATCAATTATTTTCAACTTAGTACTAGCCAGAAGCTGTGCTTCTAACTAATAAGTTAACTAAAGGATACCTCTATTGCAGCTAATTAAGAGGTTCATTTCAAATGTTAAAAACTGAGAGAGGCCATGACTATGACATTGCTACAAAAATAAGGCAGCAGATTTCCATATGGCCATGATTATTCTAATTTTCATGTGTTGGACATTTTTACTGGCTCCAGCACTCCTTCTCTCATAGAAGTCTACTAATGTACTAATGACTGATACAATGTTGCAGCTATAATGGCATCATGGGCGAATTCATTAATTCTGTTTTTACAATATTTTCTGTAACACTATTAACAATTAGTGCAGTTGGTACAATGGTGGGCAGAATTATAGCCAACCAGTTACAGAAGTCATGGTAAACAAGATAAATCAACTAAACTAATTCAATTGCGACAGTGGAAAATACATTGTGAATAGAAAGAAAGAAGTTGTGTCAGTGGGAATGACGATAATCTATTTTCCCTCACCAAAAAGAATCACATAAAATAAGACTTCCATTTTTCTAGTCATAAAGAAATCAGAAAGATGAAAAAACAGGAGGAAATAGAATGGAAAATACATGGCTAGTTCAAATGTTTCAGAGGAGGCACAACCAACTGAGCAACAGAGATATACTGGAAGAAATATGAAGGGGGAAAACTTTGTGTCAACATCAAAAACTATAACAAAGGTCTACCAAAAAACACTAGTCAGAACCTCAGTATGCATTCTCTGATTTTCATGAAGCTATGTGGGCCTCTAAATAAGGATTCAAGTAATGCAATGCCTGTGAAAGATTTCTCCTAAAACAAAAGTCTGTGTTGGCAGTGTAAAACAATATAATATGCAACAAGAGATCCAATTACAAGAAGTTGAATGTGCATATACTTGTATGAATATAAAAATGCTTCCTAGTTTTGGACTTTCCTCCAAAGAGGGCTCCAAGGAGAGCTGTGATGAAATGGAACGTGAGTTTTAAAATATGCCGTAGGGGTATGGTTTCACAGAAGATGAGGAAAAAGCAGCGTGGAAGATAGACAGCCAAACTGTGACATAGCTGATTAACGTCAAGTTTAGCTAACACTGATTTTTCATGATATTGCAGAATCCAGGTCAAAACCAGACTCCCTTTGCTTCCACAAATCACTCAGTACTCTTTTTGACCCACATGACTCCGCACAACTAATGCAAGACTTTATATGCTCTTAATCAATGAGTTCTACCTAAAAGCTGCACATAATATGGTAGTGTCATTTTCATCCAATCTCTTAATGATTTGAAACATTGTATTTGTGCTTGCTGAATTACAAACCATCACAACAGTGATGAAAACCTTCAATATGCAAAACCATATTAAATAATATTGTCTGTTATTTTACAGGACATATATCCTATCATCCCTCTGTAATCTGGAACCATCGTGTTGATTACAAAAATCATGCTAATTGACTTTCTAACAAGACTACATACAATTTGAAATTAAATTGATCATATAAACAAAATAATAAAAAGAAACTGGTAGCACACATTCAGTGAAATAGATTAATACTCACTTTACAGTCCAGAAACTTTGAAAATACGGATGAAGCTGACTTAATCCGATTTGAATACGTCATGATTCCTTGAAGCTCTCCTCCATTAATGAGGACATTGTAATTACTGTATGTTGCACTTGATTTCTCTTAAAGTATCTACCACAAAACAAAAATAAATACCCCAAACTATATACTTACAACTGAAAAGACCCAAGACCATTCTGTTTTGTTCCCAAGTGATCATTATGGGTACTTTTTATTGCAATAATGCCAATAATTACATGACTTTCTACTTATACTGAAACTGCAATCCATTAGTAAGTTGCAAATATATTTTCACTAGGCATGAAAGCATATCACATACAGGAAATCTGAAGCTTGCATCCTCAATGTGGACTAAAGTGTGACTGCCTGATCCCTCTCCTGTGTCCTTGACCCAGTTTTTCCTTTACATTCTCTACGATAAATGGAAAAATACATCCCTAGAACTGAAATCATCACCACGGAAACCATTCCAGGACCAAAGAAGCAAAGAACTGTTTACCTCTTGTGTTTAATAGTAATAAGTGTCCCCTTAAGCTCTGTAAGGCAGCCACCCGGCAGCGACCATGTGTTTGCTGGGACGCTGCCAGGCACCCTCGCTCGGCTGAGATCAGCTCCGCCCTTCCCCTAACCCTATTGGCCGCCTCCCCCATCCTTCCCCATCCTTCCCCCAATCCCTGGTTCCTGCTGGGTATGGATCCTCCCCCTCTCCCATTGGCTACCCGGGCCCCCAAACCACTCCCCTACACCCGGAACTTCATCCAATGATAGCCCTGCTCCCTGGGCCCGCCCCAGGGCTTTAAAACCCCGGGACGGTTTGAATAAACCCTCTTTGCGTGCATCCTCAAGCCTAGGCTGTGCTGTTTCCTTTCTGAGGCTCCTGGAGCCCTGCCGGCACCCGAAAGGGCTCGGAGCAAAGAGCATCCCCTCAAGTCTGACACATTCTCAGAAAGCAGCTTCTGCTTTCTTCAGTTCATCAGTGGGACACATCCTGATCTGACAGTACTTCTTTTCCCATTTGTAGTTGAGGTGTTTGACAAAGGATATCTCAAAGGATAGGAAGATTAATGTTAGCGTAAGTCCCATACTTCTCTGAAATTGAAATAGTTTAATTAATAAAGTAGCTCATCTGCTTAACACTAACTAGATTTAGTGAGAATACCCACATTAAATATTTGAAAGCTTGAAAAACCCAGTTATTGTCAATGAAATGCCTCTTCCAAATGCTAAGTTACTGACTGATGTGTGTATGTGCTAGAATTTCCCAAGTAAAATGTCTACAAAATGTGATAAAACATTATGGTTTTACATAAGCTTCTAATGAAAATTTCCAAGAATTGGATAGAAAACACTACACTGTGTTTGTGATAAAGGCAAACATGATTATAGCCTTAGCTCCCTCCTCAGCTTATTATAGAATACACAGAGTTACACTACAGTGGGAGGAAGAAAAAAAATTACTTCAATAAGTATATTCACTCTTTATAAATACATTTAACTTCAAAATAATTTTGAAATTATGGTTCATGCAAGTTTTATGTGGCTTTAAATTATACTTTCTTTAAATCACACAATCTACACAAAGATGATGTATTTTAGCGTGGTGTTTATAGGATGGCCGGGCTACAGTATTACTAGTTGCTGTGGTCCCAACATTCACAGCTTCCACGTGGTTGCCTTGGGCTAACCTGCTCTGCTTAGCATCCTTTCACTACTTGTTGACTCAGACATTAGGTCCAGGATCTTTCTTGTTAAAGATCTGTTTGTGCTTTCCTGATTTATGAAAAGATCAATTCCCATCCAAACCTCAAATGATTTAGCCTGTATCCCATTTAGATCCATTTTAATTCCCAACTCCATTTACATTTCCATTCATTGACTCAGGGAGAAAAACATGGTATTTTTCCTTTTTCATCCTCAAAGTTCAAGCCCCTCAGTGCATCACTTTGGAGCCAGGTTTTCATGTAACACAACAATGCAGATACAGACAGGGCTCAATTATTGTGAACTAGGACAGCTCTGTAATTTAAAAAGCTGAGTAATATAGGTACTTGGAAGTTACAGTTCAGACATACCCAAATAGCTCTGCAGGGCTTCAGTCTGACATTGGACTAGACAGGTAGACCCAGCAAAAAGAAAGCAGAAACCTGCCCAGGCACTTCTATTTCTGGCTTGTGTATTCATGTTAATCCATGGGTATCTAAAAATTGCCAAAGCATCAAAACATACCACACTGAAATTCAGTGATGTCATTAAAAATCCTAATCTTTCTCCCCAGCATCTGTGCAAGTATTTTAATTTTTCTCTTGGTGTAATTCCTCTGCTAGATTTCCACTAATAGCAACTTGGGATCTTTCTTGGACAAAAGAGTAGACCTATTGTTAATACTAGATATAGATAATATAAATTATGTATATCCAAATTTGAAGCTTAAAAGAGAAAGGTTTGTTGAGTTACAGAATATGAAGAGCTATGTGAGAGATTCATGTTAGCATTATTAAACTTAAAAATATAATCAAAGTTATAAAGAACTTTTAAAAACCTTATGATAGATTACAAGTCTGTAAAGTCATGTAATGAGAATAAAAAGTATATTTCCAAGGCTGATAATAAAACCGACAACATGGAATGTACTGTATTTGAAGACTGACAGTAACATCACATATTAAAGATAGCTCTGCCCTTTATGATGATACTTCCTGTACAAGACAGCTGCGAATGAGCAATCTTTTTCTCATTTCTTAAGTGAAGCAAAAACATTATGACATCTAAATAACAATATTTAATACACAATGGCCAAGCTGCTAGAATAGTAATGTTTATGAAAATGTAATGTATAGCTTTCTACAATAAATAAGATTATTCCAAAGCATATTTAAACATGTTAATGACTGTATAAAATTCCAATCACTGCCTGTAGCATCTCTTGAACAAAATATTCTTACATTTTTAGGCCAATGGGTATCTGATAATATGGTAGGGATATTATGGGCTTTGGGTATCAAGAAATTCACAGGCTTGAAGTTGTCAAGGAAGAGAAATAAAGTTATAAGTTTACTTTAGTCAGTAAGTTGACTTACTTCTAATTTCATACTATACACCAGGCTAAACTTCAAATTCCTCTTTCTTGTTTGCTCTAAAAATGGAATTATTTCCCCCTCCTTTCCAGTTTCTCTGAAAACCACTAAGTCTTTTGTCTTACACTTGCCAAGGCAGAATCTCTACATTTTCTACTTTTAGATGAGACGACATTTTCCCAGTGTGTAATCAGGGCAAGCAATTTCAGGCTGAGCATCTTTCCACTTCTTCACTAGGAATATGGGGTCACTTCTTTTTTAACAGGTGCACAATGGACAAAAACAAAATTGCCTACTTAAACATTAAGTTGTTGGAGGAGAGAAGGGAGGCTGGCTGTGGAAGGACAACTTGATCAGTGCAGATCTGTGACTGCCTGAGCTCTGAGAACTGTTTGCTATGTTTGTATGGACCCTTGGTATTTTAAGGACTATTTCCAGTTTGGAGTCTGTACGCAAGTTTGAAGATTTTATCATTCTATGTTTTCCCTTTGTTTCACTGTGTGTTCCTGCTGGAATGTTCCATACCTCACAGCATGTAACCCACCCCTGATTGGTCCCTGCCTGCAGCAGGGTAACATTCCCTTATATGGTGTATACACCTGCCTCTCTGTTCCCTGTTTTGAAGGGTTTTGCCTTGTGTGGCTGGGGCTGGCCCAGACCCTTCCCCAAAGCCTTCTCAGGGTGCTCCTGGGGTGAGAACCCAGCCCCCCGACCCTATTTAAGTTGTACCAGTTTGAATAAAGCTCTCTCCGTGCNTATTTAAGTTGGACCAGTTTGAATAAAGCTCTCTCCGTGCTTTCTTTGGCAGCCCCTACCTCACTCCCTGGAGTGTGTCCCTTTCTTCCCCCCCCCCACCTTCCCCTCAGGACCGCATTAAGTCTTGGGAAACCACGTGGCTGGGGAAACATCAGGTTGTGTCAAAGCTATTTTTTTCTGCCTCTCTGCCACTCAGCAGCCTGCAAACCCAGATGTCTAATAAGACAGGCAGGAACCTTTCAGCTGCATACATCCAACTGTGAATAATTATATAAGTGTGGTGGTTTGACCTTGGCTAAAACGTCAGGTGTCCACCCAAAGTGCTCTGCTCCAGGTCTTCCCCTCTCCCAGAGGCAAAGGAAAAAAAAAAAAAAACAGCTAAGAATTTATGAATAGAGATAAATGCAAAGGTCTGCGTTGTTACTTCATGGCTGCCATTTTCAACTGTGCAACAACTCCCATTCTTAAATATGTTATCACAAGAGGCATTCCTATGATTCCTAATTGGCTTGACCTAGGCCACCTGCAGGAAATCCCTCCAGGAGCCAGCTATCACTGGCTCCAGTAGAACAGGGGAAACTTCTAGCAGTTTCTAACAGAAGCCACCACACTGTAGCCCGCCCACCCCCCTACCAAAACTCAGTCTTTTTCTTCATTGAAACCCACACCAATAGGCTAGCAGTTTTGTTACATTTTAGTTTCTAGAACTACTATTAAAGACTTGGATTTGAAAGCACTAACATCTGGATAAAAACTCGGCGTATGCTACGAACTGATTTGGATGACTGCTGTCCAACTATCGTTGCTTTTCCAAAGTGCCCTGATTTCCACTGAATTAAAAGCTGGGCATACAGAGGCTCTATAAAAAGTCCCTGTCCCATCCTGTCCTAGTCAGACTATGGAGAGAAAGTGAAATTCAGGATGCTTACAGGACTTCCCAAGAAGTTAGGCACAGACTTTTTGCTTTGTCAAAGCTACAAAGTTCTTTTCACAAGTAAGAATTTTACGTGCAATCAAGTTTAGTTAAAAGTATACTTTTTCTGCTAAGATGAAGCAGGACATGACATACAGAACTGAATCTCCTCACAAAGAGATTGTGTAAGAGATCAAACAAGCATGTGAACTGATGTAAAAAGGCCGACTTCTGTGGAAGAACAGAAATTACTAAGTAATCTTTCACTGGCTTCTGAAAGAACCTGTTACCTCTTCACATGCTTGTCAGATGAAAGTACTGCATTGTCTTGATTGTAACAGACCAAGCTCTTAACTTTTGGGCAGAAAAAATGCCCAAGGGAAGTAGAGATATTTGCAGTCCATGTCAATATCTCTTACTGGGCAGTGTATATCACTAGCTTGTTCTTGGCTAGTGAAGCTGAAGCACAGTATATTTCATCTTAGCTTTTTAACATGAAAATGTTTAAATAATCCTATGACAGAACTAGATCATGATTCTCTTACTATTACTACCTAGTGCTAAACATCCCTTTAAATATCCTTTAAAATATAAAGCACCATCCAATATGTTTTCAGGTGGAAGAACAGCTAACATCTCTATGTGGCCAGAAGCAGTGGATATTTAACATATTTATTTTTCAGAAGCTACTTGGGGACACAAGACTTCTGTAGTACCTCAGTCTTGCCAGGTGCAGTGAGATGTCACTTTACAGAGTCATGGGGCCAAGGAGGGAAGATAATTAAGATTTCTACAGGACCTTCAGCTTTTTAAGACTACTTGTGAAACATTTTATTTTTGCTGTCTGATAAAGACATTTTGCCCTGAGATATTAGAAAACATCTTGCAATAAAATTTGTGACAAGGTTAATATAAATTTGTTTAATTCGTGTGGTTTTGTTTCACAAAATAAAGAAGAGCTACACAAGAACATAAACTGAACATTATACAGTTAGAAAATTTACAAGAAATTATTCTGTGAGATTTTGCATGTGTCAGTAAGTGAAGTTTAGGCAATTAAAAAAATTTGCACTACTCTCTGCTAAGACCTTTGAGACCACAAATTTATTATCATTTATTGAGACTCAGGCTAGAATTTTTTTTTACCTGAATAATATGTTCATGCTTCACATGCATACCCACCAAATTTCACCATCATTTCAGATCTTACTCTGATACATCCGTAGGGCTAAATCAGACCTTTGATTTTTAGCCAGTTTGACCATAAAAGCCAGACCATCATTTGAGCTTCAAATAAGGTTTGGGTTAGTTTCTGCATATTTAATCATTGTGTACAACGGCTCTGCTTCTGTTAATGATACTAAAATTCTGTACCCATCATGTCACATGAAAGCTTTAAAACCAGGATAGTTTTAAAGTTATGGATTACGTTTTGCCCTCTTCCATTAATTAAGGAAATCCAGAGTGATTGTGAATTTTCAGATGTTTCAGCAATCCAGACTAAATTTCTAATCACAATTACCACTGAGGAACTTCCATATTATTCTAATGAAACACAGCTTAAATCAAGAGTTAGAGCAGTGCAAACATGGAGGGGACAATTCAGGCCCTTCTTCTTATATTTTATTGAAACTGTTCTCTCAAAAGCGCATTAGATAAAAGTCTTGAAATTTTTGTTTGCTGACAAAAAGAAAGTTTTATTTCATCTTTAGAAAACTAGAGGTGAAATGCTAGTTAGGTATTGTACAACACAGGATACCTTCAAAGCCTCAAGTGAATGGTATTTTGCTGAATGTTTAGGATTTCCCTGGAATATACCCCCAAACTACAACATGCTTGAAACATTAATTATAAAATAGAGTCATAGTAAAAGCAATGACTAGAGAAAACACTGACTAGAAAGTATATGGAATTTTGCAAACTTGGAAAAAAAACTGTTGAAGAAAATAAATGAACCTATTCCTTCACAACAGTGTTTTGAAAATACAGAACCATCACACCGTAGCTATTTGATACTCTAATCTGATAAAGAACCTAGCCCAGAAATTACATTGCTACACTTTTCAGAGATCTCAACATGAGATACTGTCATACAGAAGACAAATCTTTCTGTAAAAAAAAATCCCAAACTCAGTTCTCGGTCTTTTTTATAGTCCAATACTGTGCTTGTAAAAGAATTTCACAAACACACTAGAATGTACCATTTGTCTAAATTATGGTATCTTTCTTGATTTAGAATAGACACACATTCAGGTATAGTCTTCCTGTAGTCACAGCAGTTAGTTTAGTGGGAAGATATAAACAAAAGCCAGCAGAATTTACACTGCATTAGATAGTCTTGTCTCATTCACAGATTTCTGAACTTGTCAAGGTGAATATTTTGACAATTTCACTTTGCAGATGTGCTACTCAAGGTGTGCAAGGACAACCTGACTAGTTCACTGATGGCATGCAAGCTAAAGGCAGCTTTACCTATGTAACAGAGCTTTCTTGAATCCCATCTTGAGGTCCTGTTACTGGTGCTTGCTGAGTGATCTCCCAAGACAACACTATGAATACAAATGTAACAGTGCTTGCTTTTACACTTTACAACAGAAATTATACCAGCTATGTCTACTTTACTAATGACAAAGTGCTTCTTATGGTGGGGAAAAAAAATGTCTTATTTTGCAAAAATGCATTCAACATTTATAATAATATGATTTAAATTATAGTGGCATTGTGATACAAACTTGAAGATCACCTATTTTTTATGGTAATTCAGAGTTCTGAAAGAAACATATAGATACATAGATATAGATAGATAGATAGATAGATAGATAGATAGATAGATAGATAGATAGATAGATAGATAGATAGATATTTACCAGAACATTCAAACAATTCTTCAGATAGTTTTCAGTCTTCAATTACAAAAAGGCACTTATACAGACTAGGGGAAAAGACATTTACACAGTGGTTTCAGTTTCACTTTGCTTGATAATTCTATAACACTCTATACATCACAGAAGGTATTGAGTTTCTAGCTTTCATCAAAATCTTGGAAGCTTAAATCAGGCTTTTGCTTTTCTACTTAAGGTCTTAACCTTCCACTGTCATCAAAGAGAATTTCTTGAAGTCAAAGACAGATAGAAAATTAGACTATAAGCATTAAAAAACTGCTTTTAATACTTTTACAGGCTTGAAAAAATTCTGATAATACTGTCCTTGATTATGGTAATTGACTATCAAAGAGGATAAACATAATAATTTGCTGTTCCTCAGGACTGATGACCTTTAGGTAGGAAAATTTAATTATAAATATATTAGAGTGAGTATTTACTAAGTTCCTTACAGTTATGACAAAAGGTTATGAAGTAACTTACATGAAAACACAGACTGGTTTCTCTTTTCCTTCAAAACCTGAAAATATACCTCACTTTCCTTCACTTTTGCTGAAGGCTTTTCCTACTCTTACCTTCCTCTTATTTGTAATTGGCCTAAGAATTGTCCTTTAATCCATATAGATAGTTACAGTAAAGACTGGATAAAACTAATGAGGACACTATGGGGAGATGTCTACATATTTGCACAGATCTATTCTTGAAGCTCTGGTAGAAAGGGGCCAAAGCACACTCAGGTGTCATCTCCTCAAAAATACTTCAAATTATTATTCTATGAGTATGGAGAAATCAGCTTTACTTTTCAAATGAATGTCTCACTCCTCTGTAAAGGAGCCTGTTTAAATATTTAAAGGTACAGAAATTCAGTAGAGTGGTTCAGTTCCCTTCCTTACCACATAGTTTCTGAGCTTGGATAAACAGTGGTCAAGATTCAAAAACCATCCCATCTGACTATTTAAGACACATGTGATAGTGCTTACATTCTATGTTTTTATTTAATGCTCAGGCTACTCAGATGCCTAGCTGTTCGTAGATGATCTTTGGCTAAACTTGTGCAGTAATTTTCTGTGTAACAACACAATCATACGCAAGTTACTACTCTGTCAAAACCATAAAAGCAAACGCGCCCCTGCAGCTCAGTATTGCCACTCATAGTCCAGCATTTTTATTTCCATCATGGATGAAGTTTGACTTGAGCCAGTAAGTCCACCATGGTTCAGCGACTGCCTTTCACAGCTCTTGTTCAACTTCTGCCATGTCTGCCACAGCACCAACAGAGAACACTGAAGAATCAGGATGGCATTAATGTCAAGTGAAAACATCTGTGTGCTTCAAGACATAGATATCTTATGGACTGACTGACTAAAAAATTTTGTCAAAGCATAAGATGAAGCCTTTGTGTTGACAAAAGGAATGAAGAAAACATGCAAAAGGACTCTTAGAGAATAGACGCCTATAGAACATAACAGCAGTTGCCAACTTCAACCTATTGGTCTTTGATGTGACAGACAAACAGTAAATGTAACAGCTGATGAATTCATGTCACTTTAATAGAGACGAAAATAAGCAAAATATTACACATAGAGCAGAAAAAAGTGTATACCAGATCCTTTGGAAAAATAATTGCAATCAATTGCAAGTGTATTATCCCTCTAAAAACCCCCATGCCATTAGATTATCTACAGTCACTTATGCCAAAGTTATGTCAGGTCATCCTCATTGTGGTTTGAGACACTTTCAGACTCCAATTCATACTAAAGGATGAAAAAATCCATAGGGTATTTTAGCTGTACACACAAGTACATCACACATATGTATTAGTTCAACATACTGTACTTTGCATAAAACCTAGTAATCTTAGACAACCCACCTGAGATTTGCACAATGGAATGGATGCTACCATAAACAGTTTCACACCTGCAGTTCCTCTCTTCTTTTTCTCATTCTATTTTGTCTGTTCATGCTAGTAATAGTTAAAATTTATAGTCAGAAAATATTAGGAAAAAAACCCCAGAACAACACAGATTACTAATTGCTGCGTGCAATGTGCCATTGTTTTAGATATTCCTTAAAAACGGTTAACAGAGTTGCCATGAGGTAAATTCATCTGTTGAAAACAGTAAAGTATCAGGATGCATTTCTAAATCCAGTGGAGCAGAGACACAAATCAGGGACACACAGTCTGAGGAAGACATGGCCTGAAAATCCATGGGTTTCTAAAAATTAAATGCAAAACATATCCAACAAAAATTAACTTCAGAAAAAACTAATTTACTCTTCAAGACAAGCATAGATTTAATGCAACATTAGCACTAGAGTGAACTGAGAGGAGTTACTGGTCATTGCAAGTGTTTTGCCTTATCAGTAGCTCCTATTTTTCTTTACTTTCACATTGCAACAGATCAATAAAGCTTCCTAGGATGGAGCTCACTAAACTTAAGCAAGGATGAAAAAACAAGGGGATCAGTATCCATATCAACAGTAATGGTATTCATACTACAAGCCATAGGAATAATAAAGTTCTTAAAATAATAAATTATTATTATCAAACATACTGGCAAAATAATAAACAAAAATGTACCAAGAATCTCAGATAAGTGACACAGTTCTACAATGGTTTGGTTTTTATCTTCTATACAATGGTTTTGCTTCTGTTTCATAGATGTGAAAAAATGTCAAATATTTATAAGCATAAAAACACTAAATGTAGTAATATTTCAATGTATAACTAAAATGGTATCAGTATCATGGCACCCAAGTAGCATAGCAACTATATTGATGCCAAATAGCAGCAAAACCTTCTTCAACTAAAAGATCTCTCCTAGTCTGCTTTTAGGCCAACACAATAGTGTAACAGGTTATGCATTTTATAATCTTGGCCATGTAGGAAAAGCAAAAAAAAAAAAAAAAACAAAAATTCTGTGCCATAGTAGTCCTTGTCTAAGCTCTGTGATTGTTTGCTACAAAGGCAAAATACTTCAAATAACATATTGGAAAAAGCCCAAGTGTGGAAATGTGATGGTGATTTAATCGCAACTACATCTCAGCAGTGTGGTGCTTCCCTCCTGAGTTCACAGAGATAGATACAGTCTTATATTTTTCATTGGTAGCTAGTTTTATGTTTGAAGATAATGCTAAGTGGGAAATGACAAATTAGGGAATTTTTGCACTTTGATGTAGTGGTGCAGGTCTGTAACAAGTGAACATGAGAACAGCCTTGTTTGCATGAAGTCTGTGAAAGGATATTCTGAAGCAGAAAGGGCACCTTAGCACCAATAGTGTATAGTCAACTTGGTACAACTTCACTGGTAACATTCTGTGACTAGTTTTGCACATTCTGGCAGAAACAGACTAGAAGAAACAAAAATGGTGATAAAAAAGAGACAAGTCTGTTCCAGTACAACTCTAAACCCTAGTGTGCCATTAACATCTGCAGAGCCTCTCTAAGGCAGCAGGTCATTCAGCCAGAATGACAATCCAGTTCATTGCCTACTGTGTACCAAGGTACATCCATCAGTTACGTACAGATGGGGTTATCCCCACTCTGCTGAGTGTGTGTACAGCACCTGCAGACATATCCAACCCTCAAAGCTTCTGTCACTACTGTGCTTCAACAACACAGTTCATGCTTTTTCCTTTTTCTTTTCTTGGTTTTTTTTTTGTTTGTTTGTTTGGTGGTTTTGGGTTTTTTGAGTGCGCTGGAAGGGAGAAGAGGAATAAGGGGGGAATAAGTGGGGATTTAAATGAGGTACTAGCAAAGATAAAATATTACCAAGTCTAGAATAGTGTCATTTAGAAATATTTCTTCTATGCAAGAGTAATTAGGCATTACTAGTAAATTAAAAAGGAATAATAATGATACATAGCAGTAGAGGATTTGGTAACTCCTTCACCAGACATTGAGAGTAGCATGCTAATGAGCCATGTCTACAGCATGATATAAGCATGCTGAGTCTGATTGATCATGTGCATGATCATCTCGCAGAGATAGTTTATCACTGTTGCATTACTAAGTTCTGTCATAGAACAGCAAAGACTAGAACAAAGATTTTGAAAAAAAAAAAAAAAAAGAACCTATTCTGTTTATGCAACTGGTAAGTATGCCAGTGGTTGACTTGGAAGAATTGTGATTAATGGGTGGACTGGAAAGAACATTTTGTATTCCCATTCAACAGGCTGAAGTTATTAACTGTGGATCATTGTTTCACATTTAAAAACATTTTCCAATGTATGTGTTTTGCAATGTGACCAGCAGAGTGGCTGCAATAGAATCAAAGCAATGCAGATGGCAACGTTTCAGAGGAACAGACAGTTTAGGAAAATCTTCTGGTAACCCAGAAACCTTTGTCACAGCGCAAGCTCAAAGAAAGAGAATTGGAGGCAGACACTGCTCCTTCCCTTCAGTGCTGAGAAACCAAAGATATTCATGAGGTCCCCATTGCCTGTACTTGATCTCCCTTTCTGCTTCCACTGCCCGCCACATCCACTGTGTGATTATTATTATACTAGCTTTCATATGAGCATGGCATTTCACAAGAGCTTTTGAAGACAGATGTGCTCATTGGCAATGCACATTTTCATACATCCTGAAAATAACTGAGACCTGGCTTCATTTCTTTAAGCATACAAACAAACAAACAAACAAACAAAAAAAACCAACGAAGTTTCTGCAAAGACTCACCAAAACAAAGAGCTTACTTGTGTAATGTAGTAAAACAGTTTTGTGATGAGTATTATTACTCTTCTTTGGGCAGTTACTTTGACTTATCCAAGAAAAGTGTATTGATTTTTTTTTTTTTTTTGCCTTCAAGAGCAAGCTCAGTGAAATGCTGGAAACTAAATCTGTATAATGTTTGTGTAAGACAGATGATAAGAAAAACTCGTATTTGTGATAAACAGTAACTGTATCTGCAAGAAGTACTTGTCCAGACACTTGCTTCACTTTTACTAGGAAAGCTACATCTGCGTACTGAATGTTTGGCACAATGAGCTTGTCTCACCTTAACACAAACTACTAGATTAACAGAAGGAAGTCTATCCAAACATGAAATAACGTAAATATAGCAACAAAGTTCACTCCAAATTTCACAAATTCTGTAAGACTGTTTGTCATATAAAATGACAGGACAGTTGGAAATTTCAGCAATTGATTTGTGCAAAGAATGTTTAAATGCTAAAGTCTTAATTAGTATTTTGACTGGCAATACATTTTTGCAGTAAAAGAACAATTAAGTAAATATGTATTAGTCAACAGATAGATCTAAATCTTTAAAGAGCGACAAGAGTTGTCTTGATTAAGTTCTGAAGTCTATTTATAAAGCACAGAAGGTAGCACACCTACCAGTGAAAATTTATTTTCAATAGAAGGTCTTTTGAACAGTGCAATTAGCTCATTAACATTTATGTTTAAAACTGAAATGCAAGTGGTGATTGACATGGAACTCAAGAATTATACAATTCAGAAAGTCTGTTGTAACAAAAATAGCAACAGGGAGACAGATTCTGGAATCTTCTCAGAAGGCAGCAGGAAAGAAAATGCCTTTTTTTTCTTTTTTTAAATGATCAGAACAGCACAGGATTTTTATAAGTGGAATCAGCACTATTTTGTGAGTAACATAGCACTGAATATATAGCACAGCTTAGCTGGTGGTTCCTAATCACCTGGACCCTCTGCAGATTAGATCAACTCTTAATATCTTGCTTGCCATCATCAGTATAACAATCATGATCTGGATTTGAAAACATGTGAAAGTGTAGAAGTCATTCAGTCCTTGAAGGCAGCAGATGACAGCGGAGGTGTCCCTGGTCAAGAGGGGATCATGGGGTTTGCCATCTAGCAGCAGTTCTAGCCCAGGTGCCACTTTGGACTGGTAACTGCTAAATTTTGCAGACATTGCTGTGTGCAGTTTTACACTTTGCTGTTCTGTGACAGGGCCATCACCACCAGCTGGTTGGCTGGGTGCCAGGGAGCTTCAAGACCAGGAAGGAGGGAAAAGGTCAGCCTGATGTCCAGGAACATTGAGTTGCCAGGGAGGGAAAGAAGAAATCTGCATGGTGTGCAGGATCTTCAAGGCCTGATGAGGAGGGGAAATTGATCAGTCACAGAGAATGGTCATTTGCCTTAATAAACTGGTGTTAGTGATGCTAACCATACTGCCAGGGATCAGAAGTAAGGGCACTGATCGCAGTTGGATGTCCAATTGTCTCATCAGTGAAAAAATATTTTGTCTTGAATCAAAACTAAGACCCTCTCTCAAGCAAAATCCCTCATAGCCAATTTAGTCATGTGTCACCCTAACAGTGGCATAATTAATTTTGAACTCTTCTTTGCAAATAGTTGCCTAGTTTTGACAGAAGTAATGGCAAATATCCCACTTTAACTAATCTGTGGCCCGAGAAGGTAGTATGCCCTGAGGCTTTGGAGAACATCTTATGGCAGTGCTACAAGTACCCATCCTGTCACAGGGTAAGTAACTCTTATGTCAGGCTGTGCCAATTTTGTATTATTTCCTGGTCGAAAGAAAATGCCTTTCCAAATCTTCTGTTGTTACCTGCATCTAGGCTAGTGTAACCTGCTTGTGGGTATCCTCAAAAGTTTTAGAATCCAAGCTGGTGAAGGATGGACTTAGAAAAAATTTATTATCCATTTGTCATTTACAGGTTCACAGGTAAACAAAACTAATCAAGTTTAACAAAAGGGAGACTGAAGTGTATATTAACTGAAAAACAGACTTATGTCAACAGGTCAATATTACCAACAGAGAAAAAAAATTGCAACTACAGAAAAATAACAAAATGCAGCCCTAATAATAATAATAATAATAATAAAGATGAGTTACTCCAGCACTTTGGTTCTTTTGAAGTTTGGTAATTGGCCTAATTAAAATCCAATTAAAATAGACAAAGAGCAACAGCATTCCCTTCTTCTGTCCTGCTAGCATAATTTCTAATTAAATATGACAAAGACTGGATGTGGCTTATGTAAAGTTTGTCGCTATCTGTATGTGTTAGGCATGTGTAAGGAAATATACCAGATTGGGCCTTTCTCAGGGGACATAAATGGTGATACGTCTAGCTTGGGGGTGGTAAGAAGCAAAAGATGGGAACCCACATGTTCAGGCTTTCAGAAACAGCAGATAGGCTTTTACAAAAGCATAGCTTTATGCAGTTAAAGACAATTTTTAGTAATAGCTTAGTCACCAAACAGGTTAGGCAATGATGTCCAGTTTTTCTCTTGGGCTTTAAAAATCTACCTCATTTTAAATGTATGTAAGCATTAGACATTACGTGACTGAATTAGCTTTTTCAAAAAGCAAATTCTTTATACTATGTTAAGAAAAAGGTATTTTTTGAGAACAGGGCATGTTTTTGGAGTTTTTTCTCACTTCAAGTGTTATCTATGAAGCTTATGGGGTGGACAATCCTTTTCCATGATTTTTCAACATTGCTCACTTGCACGTTTGGGTAACAAACAGTTTGAAAATACCTGAATTCTCTGTGATTAAAGCTTTGACTATATAGAGATCACCAGCCCCCTTCAGCTACCAGGAGTTCTCTCCCTCAAGATGTTTGAAATGTAACATAAGACAGAGCGTAGTCTCACAAAGAAACTGAAGCAGGATCCCTCTTCTTCTGTTCAAAGTAATCATTCCACTTCTCTTTCCTTTATCAGTAGATTCATTCTGTCAGCATGAATGAATGCACTCAGGCATGGGAGAAATATGTTTTTATTGTATTCTTTATGAATATACAGGATTCTGGCATGATATGACTTTTGAGAGACATGAAGTAAATACAAATGAAGATGATTACTTAAGCTGAAAAGACATTTGCAGATGCTGAATCCTAGTCACTTTCGGCATTCTAATATTTAGTCCATGACTGAAGATCTAAAACCCTTCTGGGCACACAGAAGATTGGAATTTCTATATAATAAAATTCAAATATTACCTAGCATAGATATAGTCTAATCATACAAGGTAATCTGCATATGTCCAGATGCAGTGTCAAGAAAAGAGGTCCAGTTGCCATCTCTGCTTTCTGTTGCTCTGGCAGCACTGACATGGACTAAAACATAAAACTGGGGAAGGAGATTTAGTCTCAACTCCTATGGTACAAATTCCTTGTAGCAACCCGAGTAATATACATAATAAGCTAAAAGAAGGCTGTGACACATGCAATTACAGAAGATGAGACCAGGGACTTCAGCAGAGGATCAGAGTCCCCCAGGGTATTGAGTACAAAGAAGTCTGTCTATTAAATGGTTCATGCTTTACTATGAAAAAGTGTAATTGTCCAGACATTTTAATTTGACTGTGCTATACTAAAACCTTGATTTCTTTAGAGAAGCATGTGATTTTCTTTCTGGCAAAAAGGGCTGAGATTGTATGCCGGAGAAATGCTATGGAATATATTTTGTGGGTAAGGAAAGGGGGAGCAGCTCTTTTTCTGTTTGCACATATTTCTGTCATCATTTAATTATTTTCTTGGAAATCGATAACTCATAACTGACAGCAGCAGGAAGGTAGCTGTTTGGTGCTTTTTTCCCCTCTTTATCCTTCCTGCAGGGTTGCTGAATATTTGCTTGTCAACACTGGTGGTGAAATGCATTGTTCAAAAACAAAGGAGAAAGAAAAATATCTCTTAAAGCAAGAACAAGAAAACAAAAAACCAAAAAGGAGTTGTTGCAGCATAGTGTTCCCTAGTGCAGTTGAACTCACAGTCTCAGCACATACTATAAGGAATTTCTCTAAGAAAAACTCTGCAGTCACTTTTCTATGGGTTCATAAGATAACTGCATTTACTATAGAAAACAAAACAAAACAAAACAAAAACCACAAAAACCCCCCACCAAAATGCAAACAAAATAAACAAACAAAAAAACCCCCAAAACCCAAAAACACCAAACAGAAGAAATAGATAAATTTACATAAGGAAAACATGCCTAGAAAAGTTTTTAACATGATCCATTCCTCAGAGGAATGGAAGAAATCCTGTTTGTTACAGAAGTCTAAAACTGAAGTCAATGAACATTAAAAAAAATTTCAGACCAAGGGCTCTGCCCAGATATATCTTTCAGTTTTTGCAGGATTAGATGTAAAGGACAGATGTACATTTGAGGAGTGTGCAGAAAAGCAAACGTTTATTTCCACAAAATGGTCAGAGGTTAATTCAGGGTTTGCACACAGTATATACATTTTAACAGTACAGGATTTGAATATCCCACTGATTTAATAGACTTCTTAAAATAGATTGTCTGCATATTAGTTCTAAGTGAGTTTGAGGCTTATATTGTCATGTTTAGAGTTGATCCTAGGAAGAGATTAGAGTAGCATAAGAACTGTATCCTATAGAATTTTAGGACTGTTTCAAACCCAGAAGACCAAAGGTATCAGACTTAAGTGAATACTTCAGATATTTCCATAATATCTGGGTCACTTCAATTCAGATAAAAATATAAATTGAAGTTTTCCTGCAATTCTTATCCCATACCTATTTGCATGACAAAGATAACAATGATCACATTTCCACTAGATCAGGAAAACTATGGATTAATTAAATACTAATTTAATACTTCCTGAATTTGAAAAAAAAAAATCTGTTATAAAAACATATGCAACTTCTGTCTAATATTTTGCTATTAGTCTAAGTGGGATCTACAAGCTATATACATTTCCTCAAGCTTGTGTGTGGACGTGAAGCTGCATGAAGCAAATTTGAGTGGCAAAAACCATTAAAGCATCTGTTATCCCTACCAGAGGGCTGGAATTACAGGGCATATGAAAAGATCACAGATATCCTCTCTGTAATTTTGGGGAAAAAAAAAACCAAAAAAAAAACCAAAAAAAACAACAACAAAAAAAANNNAAACAAAAAAAAAAAACCCCCAAGGCAATGAATGGCCCCAAAATGTGCAGAACTCTTAATTGGAGACACCAAATGTACTGGGCAGGTCAAGATACATGGGACATTTGTAGCTTAACTGATTTCAAGGTATCATAGTAAGGGGGATAGAAGCGGCAAACAGTGGGAGAAAATTTGTATTTTTTTGAGTAATACATTCATATCTGTAAATGGTAAGGCAAATTCAGAGTAGGAAAACAGCTAGCAGGCTAAAACTGGCCGGGCTTTGGGAAATGTTTTGCTTAGAATGTTTTCCAGCTGTTGTGTGCTGGCTGAGCAGCAGAGAACACTTGCAAGGGATTTCAGCATTTCTGTTCTTATGTTTTCTATTTAAAATTACCATTTGTTGAACGTTTGTTACACTAGTCTACAGCAAGTAGGTGTTTCAAATAACTTTACTAATTTCATTATTTGTTTTGCTGCTTACCCCTGCACTTTGATGATAGTCACCCTCCTTTGCCTCCTGACAAGTTCAAATGATTTAAACTATCTCAGGATCTGCAGTATTTTACAAGCACACAGCGGTCTTAGATAATTTTTTACTCAGCAGAAGTGGCTCTCTTCCATCCTAGTGAGTTTAATTAATACAGAATGAAAAACCTTTCAATTGAACAGCAACCTAAGGACCTAAAGGATTAATAGAAAAATCTGTCAGACAGATAAAACAGAAAGTTTGAAGGTTCTATGAAAGTCAATTGTATGCTGCAAGGATACAGTTACAGATTACAGTAATATGTATTTAGCATTTCCTAAAGTGGAAAAAAGGTGAGCAAAGAGTCCATATGAAGCCATTCCTGTATTTGCTGCTTACATATCTGTAAAAAACGAAAGCAATATTAGCTGTATGAAAGCATTCAATAATTGTCATTTATTCTCAATGGGCTGGAAGTGGATTAATTTCTTCCTTTCATGCTTTAGGTTTTTCTTTCAAGCTGTTTTCTCAGTGAAATAACCTCTAAACTGTGTCTTCATATGGTCTGAACTCTAACACTGTTTTCACATAAAAGGCTTTGGGCACAGTTACATTTAAATCCTGCTGCTTGAGAGTCACACAAGAGTGTCTAACATGAATAAATTTGAAATGTGTGTTTCCCCAGCTGGGAATCCAAACTGTGCCATACATAGGAATGTACCAAACCGTGGAAAACTGAACAGAAGATTATCAGAGAGGAGTTCTCTTGCTTACCACGAGAAAACAAGTTTACCATAAATCCCCTGGCCTGAACAATCAATAGAAAGAGCAAGTAACTACAGAAAATCAGTTAGCCATCTATACACTGATCTTGCAGAATGATTAAGTATGGAAATAGCATTTTGAGTAAAATAAAGGACCTAACAATATTATGAAAAATATTCACTATTGTTGCCCAAACTGCTCAGTTTAAAGCTTTTTAAAGATAAAAAAACCTGTATTGACCAAAATTCAAGGGATTAAACCAACAAATATGTCTTAAGGCATATATGTATTAGGGCATATATATTGTAATCCTATTAGGTCAAATGCTATTATTGATGTTATTTGTTATTATTCCTATTACAGCAATTCCTTGGAAACCTGTCAAAAGTGAGGTGACACTGTGTCAGACATTGCTCAAATGTGTAGAATGACATGTCCTTGCCCTGAGACCTTTCACAATCTAATTTAAGTCAAGACCCAACAAATGGATGCAATCACTAAAAAAAGGAAGAAGAAAGCAACAATAGGAATGCTACTGGACAGCCATCATACAGTATTTGGATTAGCTTTTTTCCTGTAGGCAAGGTTATGTTTTTGTACGACATTAATTTATGATGATATTCAATTATCTGTGACTTGTGTGTGCTGACTATAGCATGCATTTCCTTTGTGTTATCTTTAGGTTTTATTTTACCCTTTGATGACCTTTGAGACACTGTCACCCAGAAATTAAAAGAGTTGTAACTGATTTCATAAATTTAATATGGCTTTAGGGGGAGGGGAAAGGATTTACCCAGGAAAAGTGGAATTTTGCTTTACCTGCACATTAGAGATTCATAAGAAATATTAAACTGGCACAAAAAAGCCTGAATGGAAATGTGTGTGTGTAAATATAGGAAGGAAAGCTAATAATAAAAGGGACACTGTTCCCAGGACACTGTTTTCATCAGCAAAATTGACAAACATGTTCTTGTTGTCCAAACAAAAAGCCTTCAGCCTGAAAAGCAGATAACTCATCAGAAGACGAGCTGGCGCCCTGGCCCTGGCACAGTGGCAGCAAGGCTGCAGTGAACCACGTACACCACTCCTTCCCATTTGCCTGCCAAGAGAACAGACAGAAAACATGTGTTTCACACATATGCCAAAATAGGAAAAACAGACAGTGGGCAGTGATGTGCCTTAAGATTTGTGGTGGCTGAAATAAGCTAGATCTGAAGATCTACCCCAAAACAACTGATGGCTCCTGCACGACAAGGAAGGTCTGTCCAAAACCTCTGTCATTGCCAGTGAAGAGAAGCTCCAGAAGCACAGAGGACTTGACAACTGGTGCCCATTGTCTTCTATATCATATGCAAATGACCTTGGTCAGACCATGTAGGCACCATGCTAGTATGTGAGCAAGAGAGCATGAAAATGTAAAATAGACTTGCTTTAAAACCTTGAAAATAAATGCATCTTTCCAATCTATAAGATCTTGCACTGAGCTTTATTATGCTAATACCACTGCAAAGCAGATGTCAATACAGTAGCTAAAATCAAGATACTTGATATGTGCTCTGGCAGATGAAAATTGTATAAGAATAGAAATATATTTTTATAGTAGATCTCAAAAAAAAAAAAAAAAAGCTAGTTACCAAGTGGGTTTTAAAGGGAATCTTTTCTAGTGAAGACAGCTGTAAGAAATTTTAATATCAAGCTTTCCACACCTTTAAATTGCCCTGGGTATTACTGAACAAGTCTATTGCATTATTTTCAGTAATATGTTAGGGGAAAACATAGTTTTATATCTACTGTGAATTGCACACATATATGAAATTGTGTAGCATGTAGATGTGACAGGCAGTTTGTTCAAAAGAAGTTGAAAAGTTAATATATTGTTAGGTGGTCTCTAATAGGAAAAAAAATAGAAAACAGTCAACTGTGGCTAATGCTATTGGTCTTATTAAACCTGCAGAACTGCTGCACATTGCCTTGAGCTTAGAGGCTTGTAGCCTAGTGCATGAAGTATTTCTAAATCTCAGAAGAGGCCACTGCCTTTGTACTAACCTTTCACTATCTCAGGACTGAGGGCTATCAGACTTGCTTGGTCTGATCTAGTACTGGATGGTCTGGAGCTTTCTTTCAGCTTGTTTGTAACAACAGGGTTTCTTTTCTAATGACCAGGTGGCTGTGCCTAATTTGATTTACTTTTGTTTCTCTTTGTAGAGTATACATTTTCTCTATAGAATATAGTAACAAGTTATTCTAAACATAAGGAAATATTTGTGTCCCTATCTTAATTATGAGAGGACACAGGCTTTGTGCTGAGGAACACAGGCCTGGTGTGATAGCAGAGACTTTGAAAGTGGGGACACCATGTCCAATGTAAAAGAGTATAGACAAAGGTATAAATGTAGTAAGACAAAGGAGATGACAGTGAAAGCCTGAGGGCTATAAACAACTCACCTCTACTACAGAAATGCAAATCTTAGAGCAGAAAAAGGGCCAGATAATTAGAAGCACAAGTACACCAGTTTAAACTGTATTATCATTCAAACATTTTCCTTTATGTACTAAAGTTTTTTCTTGCATTGCCTTTTCATGTAATCATTAGATAAATATTATTAGTATTAATATTAAAACTAATAATATTTTTTATTATTATTCACATTAGTGTTAAGATTTTAATTGCACTATCAATAATTTCTTGGCTTTATATACATTGAAGTTTTGCCAATGACAAGACTCTGCGTCACAATGTCTTCAGGAAAAAAATCGGGTTTGCTCTGCATTTGTTCCACATGGATTTACATCAGTGAAAAAAAAACATTCCCCTAAAACTTAGGACATAAGAAAATATTTGGTTTATAGCTCCCACTTCCCTGTAAGTGAAATTTATTAATTTAAGTTCTACTCTTGATTGTAGAATTTCATTTCTTGTCTATCTACATATAAAAAAATCTTGAAGATACTGGCCAAAAATAAGTGCATAATAAATAATAATAAGGTATAATTCCATATCTTTATGGTTTTTATTCCAATTCTTTTAGCTATCTACTTCATTGGAGCAATTCTAGGTTTAGATTCACATAATAAAGATCAGAGTCTGTCTCAATAACTAATCATTTCCTGCTGAATAATAGTATCCGTGATAATGAAAGGGCAAAGGGCCTAGGTTACATAGACTATATTTCAGATCTGTTCATACGGATTAGCAAAATGGTATTGTGACCTGGAGGGATTAGTTCTTTCTCAGTACAGCACAGAACTGTCTACCAGTCCTCAGCTGACATCCTTTAACTACAGGGACTCAAAGACCATAGCTAAATTAAATCCTGTTCAAGTTATATTAGTTCGCCTGTCTGATGTTGAAATAAATATTATATGCTAGCTCAACCCCATGTCTAGATTTTGCCAGCCTATGAACCTATAGAGCTTTGGAACAGCAAAAAGGTTTCTACAAAATTCCTCTAACATAGAGGTCTGCAATTACTTTCATTAAAAGAACCTTTTTCTATGTATGCACTTTGGTATATCCTGAGTTTTCAGCTCCTGACAGTGCCTACAGCCACAAAAGGTTAAGTATAGCCAAAAAAGAAGAGTTATTTTTTATTCAAATAAAGCATGAATTTATGAAAATTAACTGTTGTCTATTCAAGTGGCATCCATCTTAGTATTAAATATATAACAGCAGATTTATTCCTATCTGTCTACTGGCAGTGCAAGCTTCTGATAACAAGAGCTATATCTGTCAGTCAAAACAGAGCCAAAGTGTCTAGTCTGGTCTCTGGACAGCAGCTTTTGTTGGCAGAATGATTCTGTCTCTTGTATTTATCCACTCCAATTGTTTGTTTGTTTTGTTTTGTTTTTTTAATGAGCACTAAGTAAGCAGAACCATAGACAAGGGCAAGTTATATTATGTGCAAAATATTCTTGGATATTCCTCAAGGGATGTATGCCTGGAAGCTTCAGGAGCTGTCTTTTACATTTCACAGAGAGGACTTTACACTTGTTGACACCTTGGTTTGGTTTTGTGTGGTTTTTTTTGTTCCATCCTAGTGGATTTTGGTGAAGCGGCAATTGCAGGCATCCTCCAACCTTCCAGAGGCCTATGAAAACTAGAACAATATAGCCACTTCTTTAATGATTTCTGCAAGCTACACATCTTCCCTATGATCCTTCACAGCCTTAAGGTTTGTGATCTGAATTATTTTGTCAGAAAGAAGTTTGCTTAACATGTTTGCATCTCAGTAGCATCTTATCTGCATATGTTAGCTGTTAGCAGTCACATAGATACCACCTCATGTCTGACAAATCCTTCCTCAGACATACTTACCTATGTCAGTACAAATTATTTAAATCTTTAAAACAATCTTTTTCACCGAATATAATTTGTTATGATGTTGCTCAACCCTAAATTAACTCCTTTCACATTTGTGTCTGTCACCAAGTTACTTGAAAACCTACTGTGAAACCCTTCTCTTAGATCTGGTATTTGTTAATCAAACCTTTTACTTATTAGGCTTTAATTCAAGTCTAATATATTAACATGAAAGACACAAAAAAAATTGTCAAAAATACTGGCTGCACTATATGAACTTGCTAGGGAAATTGGTAAGAATGTATTAGGCATGAATGAGTAATAAGCAGACTCAATTTCAGCCCTTTTTATTCACACTGGGAAAGTGATTCTAGAAATAAAGATGAAAGGTAAATGAGGTGATTTAAATATGTCCCTTAATCTAAAACAACAACAACAAAGAAAACAAAAAAAATATAAAGTATTCTATGTACTTAATGAGGCAGAATATTAATTTTTTATAAATAATGTGGGTGCCCTAGTTTCATTTCTAATTTCCCACCATCACATAATGATATGCATGGAAGAAAAAAACACAGTGTAAAACAAAACTGTAAGAGCACCATGCTGGGTTTTCAGGCGGAGAAACCTTCAATGAAGTGTTTTAACTACAGTGAGACTGTCTCTGAGTGTTACTCTTTTTTTCAGCTACACACAGAATGTTTCATTCCAGACATCTGAAAAAAAAATCTTGCAGAAACAAATCTATAACATATTTTCCCTCCCCACTTTCAAAGACTTCAAGCCTACGTACCACGCCGCATATGCTTGACACTCCTGGAAAGGAAAATACTTCAACAATATTCTCAAACCTATAAACAATTCTGTCAGACTGCATCTACTTTTAAAAAACTGCTGTGGAGAATAAAGAAATGTGAAGACGAGAGTGAACTGAGAAGAAAAAAATAAGAATTCACAGAAAACCAGATAATGTCACCTATTCGTACCAACTAAAGTTTTTAACCTCCTTAGCAAATGACAACAGGAGGTACTTGGAATTAAACTCTTCTCTGAAGGCTGACACAATAAAATGTGTATCACAAGGTGGAATCCACATGCAGCTTGGTGGTGACTAGAGCACTGAGAGCCTGATTGCTTCCTCTCAGCTCACAGCAGCACCCCATCTCTGCACACTGCTTACTACTGTGCCCCAGTGAGCGGCACCTGTGACCCTTCTTGCTGATATATCTGGTGAAGAACAAAGGTAAGATGTCTTACTAGGGCCAGATACTTTCTTGAGAATGAGAAGTATCAAGTTTGAATGGGTCAATGTAGCTCAGAGCCACTGTGAGGACTCCACTTACTGCTGGTAAGTGACAATTTTATTAAAATATTTTAGGGACCCTTGTTAGAGTTTTTCTTTCTCCTTCTACAACTATTGGGAGACTGCTGGTGAGAACTGGCTGAGAAAGGGAAGATTCAGAAACCAAGAGCACACCAGGATTTCCATCCATCAGGATAAGAGGCCTGCATCTGAACTGCATGCAAGAGGAAATACTTGCAGGAGGGGACAGGCTACGTGTCATTCAATAGAAGGAATAGGGAGTCGGCAAGTCCTTCAGTTTTACTTCTCCTGAAATTAGTGTTGATACATTTAGTCACAGAAAACTAGGTGAAGGAAACCCCTTACATGTACTGAAGTCCTCATCTGAATTGCAAGCCAGCTGTTCAGTGCACTGCTCACAGCTACATTTAGTCCAGTGCTTTGTTGTACCAAGTCTTCCTGAGCCAATTAAACTTGACATTTTGCACAGTCTCTAATTAAAATGCAAATGAAGGGATGAATTATGTACAAAAACAGATTATGCAGGTTAATTAAGAAGAAAACATACCTAGACCCCAAGTTCACTTTTAAGTGGATTTTAAACATAACCTGCTGACACAGCTGAATGCAGAGTCTGGACACAGCATGGTGCTTCAGTGGAAAGGTCCTTTGTCTATAGCAAATGTTGGGAGGTCCCAGGGGATTGCTTCTGTAATTGTTCCTCTGCATCTGAGATAAATTAGTGAAGATGTGTTTAATTCTTGCCTTTAAAATTATGCCTTATTCTTCTAACACAAGATACTATGCCTCAGACTGGCTGTCTACAAATTTGTCCTGCAATAATACATTTATAGTAACTGCACCGCTTGCAGCTTTGGTGCATCCATTCCATCTGCAGTTTTCAATGCTAGCATTTAGAGCTGAGTTAGAGAACACTTGAGAGGTTGGTCTTCTCCTCAGAGCATTTACCTTCCACGAGAGAAAATGAGAAAAAAACAAACAAAAAAACACACACACAAAA
>VXBX01008449.1:649323-680351 GCA_013400415.1 Scytalopus superciliaris | reverse complement strand
AAAAAAAAAAAAAAAAAAAAGGCGGTACAATAGAATCACCTTATCTGTACTTATACACTGGTGGCAAAGAAGAGATCAGGTGACAGTTTTTGTATGTAAAACTTGGAGAGGAATCAGATACAAACAAAATGAATGTGAAATATAGCTTTGTCTGCCCTTTTCCAAGGTAGTATTTCCTTGTCTTTGAAACTATCCAGCAAAGTGTCATGTTTAATGTTTAAATGTATATTTGGAATTATCATAATGTGCTTCTAGTAAGCAAGTACAATTAGATCTTTTAAAAATTAGTTGCAACAAAACTAACCCTCCAAAATTCATACAGATACACTTCCACTTCTCTGTGCTTAAGAGGAAGACAAACTTAAAAAGGGTCAGTCAAGGCAGGGAAAAGAGTGCAGCCTGCAGGGAACTTTGAGAAAGGGGTTCAGGATTGCAGGAAGAAAAGATCTGAGAAAATGTTCCAGCACTCCATCCTGCCTGAGTATTAGCTTTAGTTGCAGAAACTCTCATTCACAGGCTGTGTGTCAGTTGAAGAGTCATTTCATGGCACTTTTATGCATGATTATAAAAGGAGAGATAAGATGATTGTTAAAATACCTGATTTATATTTTGATTCCTGGTTTTATTGCAGATTTCCTGTATAAGCTGGACAAGCAATTCCAACCCCAATTTTTAAAGCCAGTTAACACACAGATGTATTAACGCACAGACAGGTGCTTTTGAAGACACAAAGGCACCATCTGCATTTTAGGTTCCTAAATGCTTGAAAATCTGGCTCACTATTTCACTGAGCTACAGAGCCATCTGTAAAATAGGAAATAATCAGGTTCCTTTTTTCCTAGGTTTTGTCCATTTAGCTCTGCTCTTTCATTAGACCAGCCTTCTTTATATACATATATATATATATATATATATACACACACACACATATGTCTAGTATGACAGATGTTTTAATTTTGTTGTGGCATCTAGTCACTACAGAGAAAAAAATATTCTCAGTGAGAATAACTTTTCTATGCCTGTTTTTCTCCAATAGTGAGAACCTAGAACAACTCACTGTCTTCTTTTCTTACATTTGAAAATTGCACTGTCAACTATCATATAGTTTTTGTGTATATTTATATTCTTTTCACTGTGTTTAGGTTAAAAATTTAAGAAACAATATCAGGGAATCTCCATGTTGCATTGGTTTTCTAGAATAATTATACAATACAAGACATTTAGGAATACCCATCTGAACACTGAAGGAAGTGAAGTCCATTTTCCTTAAGAAAATTCTGATGACTGTTGATAAAATTCAAAAAGTGGTGTATTTTGTATATGGAGTTTTTTTGCACATTTGTACTATTTGATTATTTTGATTATTGATATTGCATTTTTACTGATTTCTTGTGTTTAGGGCCAGGAAGGCTATATGCTACCAGCAAGATAACAGACTATACCTGATTGAAATAACAGTATGGGTGAAATTTGCAAGAATATAGTTTTTTCCAATTCTTTGGAGATGACAAAAGTACATGCTCTGAAGGATAATAAAGGTGACTGTTGTATTAGTAAAACCCTTTATAGAAGAATCTATAGCATAATGCATCTTGAATAGAGGTATATTAATTGTTTATTTCTCCAATAAGGTGAATGTAAAAATTAGGTGAGGGTAAGAACTATTTAACCTAATGAACACATTGGAGTCAAAAATAAATATGTAAAGTGCTCCTCAATTTATGTCATTTATAGTTATGAGAAGAGTTATGTTCCAGAACATCACCTTTGTATATTTCAAAATAGTATTTGAGTGATTTTAACTGGGATGCCACTTCCCTTCATCAGCAGAAAATTGGGTTCAATGACCAGCAAAGCCTCTTCAGTCCTAGTCCTGTGTGCTGTGGTATGTTGGACTCCATAACACGTTTTGACTAAATCTTAAAGAGCACTAAATAATGGTCAGAAAATTGTAGTAGGGAGTTTGTTGTTTTTGCTTTGATCTGTATTTTTCTTACACTGTGTAATGTGAAAAACAATTGGCTTTGGAAATTATTTTGTGAAGTCTGTTCCCATTTGTTTCAAATATTACATGTCACTAGATGATAAAGTAGAACTCCTGGGGGTTTGAAGCATAGGAAGCAAAGCAGAGCTTTGAGCTGAACTTCAGCTGGTAGAATTCATCCAAAATGTTAAATTATCATATATACCAAGCAAATCACCACTGCATATGTGTGACCAGAAAAGTGTGTTTTAAGTTCATGGGTAAAGCACTGGGCAATTCAGCAATACAAACCACAAAACCTCTTCCTGTAGCAACCAGCTTTCTCAATGGACTGGATTTTCTGGGCGCCCATGAGTAGCTGCATGAACAGTACAGGAGCAAAAGCAAAGATTAGTAAGTTTTCTAGTAATGTAATAACATAGACTCTTGAGCACAGTACAAGCTGCCTCTACTAATGCTGCCAGGGAAACGGTGCCATGAAACCAGCAGTGAAGCTGGAAAGCATCACCCCAGCAAGTTTGTGCAGTGTGAGACACTTGTTATCAACCACCTACTGGAGAAGCATTTAACCTTCTCAGATTTGAAAATATTTTCTGGTACCAGAGGGCAAAATTTTGCTTTTATATCCAAGCATGAATTGTGGAAACAGGAAGTTGGTTTTCTTACTTTCCTTGTTTGTTTGCTTATTTTAAAGAAAATGTGTATATATTCTAGGAATAAAGGACTTTGATAACTTTCTTTACTAGAGGCTTCTCAGGAGATATGAACCTCAATAATTTGAGCAATAAATTTTGTCTGGTTTGATGATGGGGGAATAATCTCCTGCATCTGTGGATTATAGCTGAGAAGCACACAAATACTCTTAAAATGTTAGGATTTCTTACAAAAAATACTCCTTCCCAGCACGCAATTTCTGGATTCCAGATTTCTCCATTTCCAGTTAACTCCTCTTCCAGCTTCTCAGAAAGTGCACTTGTGGCAAGTATTATCTATTCATGTTCTAGATCTCTCCATCTTTAATGTACACTAGACAAATGCAGCAGTTCTGACAAGGTGGTGAAAATAAACATAGATTTCTTGCATCTTGTTTACACCTGTGCGAATAACCCCTCACTACAGTGCACATAGACTGCCTTTGAAATATCACTTCTTATTAGTGGAAGTTCAGAAACATTCAAAAACATGCATAAACATTCAGTGTGTGGAAAGGAGAAATTTTGCTGACAGACATCTGTTCCACAACTTCTTTACAAAGAGACATTAAGTGAGAAGATAATAATCATTTGCATTAAGCAGATAATTACTTTTCCTTTAGCTATTCCTTCATATTTATTTCCAGTAATATATACATCTATATATAAAAAATCAGAGAAAATTAGGAGGTTCTTTTTTTGGAGGTCAACATTAGGAATCTCATCAGAGTTCAGTACATTGACATTTTACTCCAGTCACCACCAGTGGTATGTCATACATTCTAGGAAACTATCTTTCCTCTGCAAAAGTATATGCGGCTTTATTATTACTCCAGTTGCAGCTGAAGCAGCACGGCTGCTGACTGCAAACAACAAGATGATGACTGCATTAGTATATCCATTCAGAGCCAATCCAGGGCCTGACACTGTGCTGTAATTACACATAAATGATCTCACCATTCCTCAGAAGTTTCTGTTCTTCCTGCTAATGTTCTTTCCAAGTATAATCAAATATATGATTTACTTTGTCAAAAGTATGAGAAAGAAGACTTAACAGAAGAGAGCAAGACTCTATGCGATTAAATTTGGCACAAGGAGACAAAATGGCTTTCATCCCAATAACAGTACTCCTTGAAGCAGGGATTCTCAGGTCTGTAGAAATCTTTTGGCCTGGAATTTTAACAGTCATTAAATTACTTATATCCTCACTGTCCACAGATATTCACTGGCTGTTAGCACTTTAATAACATTACTAGCTTCAAAGGTCTTATTTGTTTTTCAGCTTCCTGCAGCCTGGCAGCGTGATGCAATGAACTCCAAGACCAAATATGAGTTTACAATGTCATAGAAATATTTTACTAAAACAACAAAAGACCAGAAATACCAGAATTAATTACACACATTCAAGATTTTACCCAGGCTTCCCTTCTTCCCTCCCACAACAACTCATGTAGTTAAAACTCCATCAGTATGTGATGAACTCTGAGCTAATTAATAATGGGGTTGCATTTTGCTGTTGTCATAGGACCCTGCCTTATTCAGGGCACAGTAGATTCTCTGGTTAATGGAGACTGCTCAGTGGAGATTATTTGCTGTTAGTTTTTGGTATATGTAGCACAGGCCTCTTCCTTAAAGTACTCAAGTCTGAGAACCTACGGTTTGCAATACTTTTGTTTTTCATGTGAACAAATATAGAAATATCTCTAGCTTTTAAAATAAGGATATAAAACTAAAAATTATATTAAAAAGGCTTAATTTAGGAAAAACAAACAAACAAACAAATGAACAAATGAAAAAAAGCACCACAGTGAAAGGAAGTTCAAAGCCACATTGAGAAGGAGAGGTTTGTGTTGGAGTAGTCTAATGTTTTATGAATGCATCTGTAGATAAAGTCCAATGATAGAGGAATGAGCCCAGAGAAGAACTTGGATTAGTAGCAGTATTAAAGAGTAAGCAATTTGTATTGTCTCCAGTACAGTGGGAGACAGAGAACACTTTAGCTCCACCTTCAAGAAGCAGCTCTCTACCTTCAATTCTAACATTTCTGCATGACTGGAGAACATAATTTTGCTGTATTTAGTATCATTGTTGCTGTGAGACAGGACAATGATTTTGCTCTCGTTCTATAACATATATCTAAAGGAAAACTATATAAACTCAAATGAATATAACATATTCATATTGATCACCTTAACCTAGTCACGCCAATCTAGAAAGATCACCAAAATTACACAGAAAAGCAACTCAGGAGGGGGCTTGAACCCATGTGAATGCCTTCAAAACTAGACAGTTCCCACATGGTTTCAGACTGTGAAAGCCCCATCAACTTCACACATTCAACTGCTTTTCTTTTTCTAGAAATATAACTTGTACACAGTATTATGCCTTTTGCTACTGCATAAATGTATTTATTGAATACTAATTTAGCAATATCTAATCAATGCCACATAAATTGATTCAGTGTCAGTCTCTGACACTTTCTAATGGATTTTGTAAATCTCTGTTGTGTGGAATCTTTCTTTTTCACAGGTGAAGACAGCAGGGGAAATATTGCTTGGTACAAGAAGTACAGCTGAAGAAGTCACTGTACATTAATATATCAAGTGATTTGGGAACATCGATTGTAACATTCCCAAATGCTGAAAAAAATTAAACTAATCATGTATAAGATGAACTGTAAGTAAATATTTCAGTGTATCTCAGTCAGTTTTGGATTGATAAAGTGATGTAATACAAGACAGGAGATGTGAATACAAACAAGAAGCATGTGCCTAAAACCCCTTCCCCATACCTTGCCATTTCTCTTAATTTGCTGTACACTCTTAAAGCCTGGCTTTCCTAATCAAAATGTAAGATTTAATAAGAACTGCAGCTGAACAGAACAAAATTACAGCACCCTCTAATATCACAAACATAATTAACTTTGAATTATGTGAATTAACCATGCCTGAAAAATTATCATTCAGCTCTGAAATTAAATTCTTTCATACCATTAGATTTGTTTGTTAAGCTCAAGTAGGCAAAAGTAGTATTTAATAAAGTAATAACGATGCTCTGCTGAGAGTGTCTTTGATATATATATGGATTTATTCAAAATAAATCATGGAAGTGCTATTATTAGCTCATTTGCAAATACTCTATAATGCTGAATCTGCCTAATAATACTACAGAAAAGTTTTATGTTACTACAGGTTACTTGATTACTATTAGAATTCCCTTTACATTAAGCTGGAAATACCTCCATTTCTTTATTCATGCAATGCACAGAATAAATACGTTTGACACAACACAGCCATCAGCTCCTGAAGTGGTTATAATCTGAAATCTTTTTACTACTTCAGAGTTATTTCTAACAGTATGCTGCATCAAATTGCACTCCTATAGTGTTTGGTGAGATCATTTTTCACCCTCTTCCTTCAAGTTGACAGTTTGATGGTTATCATGTTCCTCCTTCTTTCTCACTAAACTAATATTCATGAGAGACAATTTAGGCAGTGTTTTGGAAACTTACATCTCAAAAGGATGAAACCAGGACAAACAGAGTAAAAATTTTAATACATCTTCTGAAGGACTCCAATAAGCCATCTTGGTTTAATTACTTAGCCAAACACTAATTTAATCCAACAAGATCCTTTCAGAGCAGGATTTTCCATATTCATTTATTAACAATCTTGTAGAAATAAGGTATAGATGAGCAGAAAAGGTTAACTGGTGGCATTACAAATGTAATCCCTCTTCACTTTCTGATATCAGACTCAAATTAGTAAATTCCCTATCCCTTGTGAGGCTTGTGATAACCTCAGAGTACTCTGGCAGCAAGTGCTTGCAAAACAGTTTCTGACAGTTACCCTTTCAAAAAACCCCAAAACCAAAACCAAACAAAACAATGCCCCCCCAATCAAAAGCAAAACAAAAACAAACAGTAAAAAACCCGAGCAGAAAAAAAACCAAACCAAACCAAACCAAAAACCCCAAAGAAACAAACAAACAAAATGAAAATGAGCCTGTACAGCTTCATATTTCAAAAGCTCTTCATGGATTTTTTGCATACAGTGCTTGTGAGTCACAATGGTTAGCTCTATTACCCAAGGACTGTTGAATCCCACACACCTCTACTCCTTCTGATAGCCAACTCTTTTTAGCCCCTCATTTCTGACTCATCTCACTGCATCCCATTTTGTAATTAAGGAGACTTCAAAGAGAGAGAATTTCTGGAGCTGTGTTGTTCCCAGTGATGTGAGTATTGATAAGCCCTTTTTTGGATCTTTTCTGCACTAGCTGGCACTAAAGAGTAGGGGTTAGGGTTTGGGTAGGGATGAGCACTGGCTGTATTTTCTTCATCGGTCATACATTCAGAAGTGAATGGAAAGGCATTCTTTGCACATTGCTATGCCTCAGAAGCATAGAAAGGAGTTACTTGAACTCTCCTGAGGCTGGGGACCCCAGAGAGTATCTAAGAGGGTACTGCCATGAGAACATCTGTAATTTGTATCTGTCAAGTTGAGCAACACACAGGTAAAGTGCCCTCTGTTACAGTACTTTGCGTAGGTCTGTTACAGTTTTTTCACCATTTGATGCATTTTTCCAAGCATTATATAGAAGGGCTGTTTTGATGGAGCAATAATGAACTGCTGCCTGTATCTTTCATTTAAGGGCTTTGACTCTGATTTGCTTTTTCAGGGAGAGGTAATGAGCAGGGAAAGCTACTAAGCAGCTTACCACTGAAAGAACTGTGCTTTTTGCTACATATTTTTTCCTCTACCTAACCCTGGGTGACTTTTTCAGATTTTCCTTTTTATTCTAGTCTAGTAGATGATTGCTTTTTCAGGAAGCTGCCTTAATCAAGCAGGAATCTAGAGGAAGAAAGAGGGGAGGAACTTTTTGTCAATGACTATCAAAAAAACCCAAAACAAAACAAAACAAAAACCCACAACTGTGCCTTTGAAAAGCCAACCATCTAACCAACACTTAAAAAGTTGGGTGTTTTTCCTCTATGCTTCTTGAAAACATTATGTAAGTTATTTGAACTGTGTATGCAATTCCCTAAAAAATTCCAGAGGCAAGACAAATAAGTATGTTCTATTTCATATTTGTTCATAATCAATCTGGAAATAGTAACAGTGTATTCTGAGATACATGACAGAAAAATTACCTGTTTCCACTCATACAGATTTTTGCTTTCAGAATTTAATGGCTTGACTAGAGCAAGAAATATTCACCAATGTTCTAAATGATGGAATATATCAATCATAAATGAGTGGAGTGTAGTATTAAGAATGTACCTATTTCAGTGGGTTCAAGTAGCAGAATTTCATATAGGCAAACAGAAGTATATATAGCTTAGTTAGTGGATAATGCTGTTGTGTCATTTAAAGTTTCATGCTTGTTTGTTCTTCCTCGTGTTAAGGACAATTTATGTCCACAAGAACATTTAAGGTAAATGACATGCAACTTGCTGCTGTTCTTCAAATAAAACTGACCTACACTAACACTATTAGTATAACCTGAATTAAAAGAATAATTTAATCTTTTTTTCTTAAAACAGAAGGTAGGGAACTCTAATTTGTAGTGATCATCAGATAACTCAGAAGGACACCAACATCAGTGGACTAAGTTAGACTGGCCAAAAATTTCTGAGCACAAACTCACAGTAGTGATTTGATTTAGTCTATCCATACAGATGACATCAGAGACATGTTGGAAGTATTTTAACAAAGACAGATAACATTTAATCTTGAAATAGATTAGTGGATTAAAGTTCTTACTGATACAATCTTATGTCTCGGGTAAGAAAGAGAAAAAGGTGAATGTCTAATTGCAGGGACACTGTCAATATAAAGGTATTTCCAAACTTCTAAATAATACATTCCTTAACTAATCCAGAAGCTGTCATTCTATGAAGTTAATTACTAAACTGTCTTAAATTATAATGTAAATTCACATAATGCACACTGATGTAATATCTGACAGTAACTAGAGGCATATTTCTAGTATGAATATATAAATGGCATGTTCATGCTTCTTACTGAGTAACACAGGACTGTTTCTCCCATGTTTCATTTGTTACTTTAAAACATTTTCCTCTATCTGGCTAAAGTCCAGACCTTTGTAAAGTTCTGTATAAAGAATATAGACTCACTGAGCTTTCATATTCAGTTAAAAACCTTTCAAAATCCTTGCAAAACTGGTTATGCAGCCTTTCTTACATTTATTCCTTGGTACAGAACAGTCAAAAATAGAATATATACCTTGTCTTGTTTTACTTTTTTCTTTTTGGATCATGATGCATATTAAAGCTAAAACTGGAGTTGGGTGGGAAGATATTTTTAGAATCTCTCTTTCCAATCTCAAGAAGGTCTTGTGAGTTTGTCAGACAGGCATCAAGAAATTTAAATTGAATATATTGGCCTGAAATTAATTGTTCCTTGGACAATGTTCATCCTTTTTTATTTGATGTAGGACTGGAAGGTATACTAAGCAAGTTTGCAGGTGACACAAAACTGGGAGAAGCTGTTGTGACTCCCTCAAAGGCAGGGAGCCCCTGCAGAGAGGCCTTGACAAATTAGAGGGCTGGGCAATCACCAACCATATGAAGTTCAATAAGAGACAGTGCCAGATTCTGTACCTGGGATGGAGCAACCCTGGATGTACATACAGACTGGGCAATGAGATACTGGAAAGAAATGCCATGGAAAGGGACCTGGCGAGTTGTTGATGGCAAGTTGAATATGAGTCAGCAGTGCCCTGGCAGCCAGGAGGGTCAACCGTGTCCTGGGGGGCATCAGGCACAGCATCGCCAGCTGGGCAAGGGAGGGGATTGTCCCGCTCTGCTCTGCGCTGGGGAGGCCTCACCTTGGATACTGTGGGCAGTTTTGGACACCACAATATAAGAAAGATATTAAGCTATTGGAGAGTATCCAAAGGAGGACAACAAAGATGGTAAAAGGCCTTGAGGGGAAGCCATATGAGGAGACTCTGAAGTCACTTGGTCTGTTCAGTCTGGAAAAGAGGAGACTGAGGGGAGACCTCACTGCAGTTACAGCTTCCTCATGAGGGGAATAGGAGAGGCAGGCACTGATCTTCCCTCTGTGGGGACCAGTTACAGCACCCAAGGGAACAGCCTGAAATTGTGTCAGGGGAGGTTTCATTTGGATTTTAGAAAAAGGTTCTTCATCCAGAGGATGGTGGGGCACTGGAACAGGCTCCCCAAGGAAGTGTCCACAGCACCAAGCCTGACAAAGTTCAAGAAGTTTTTGGATGATACCCTCAGGCACATGGTGTGACTGTTGGGAATGGTCCTGTGAAGGGCTAAGGGTTGGACTCAATGGTCCTTGTGCGTCCCTTCCAATTTCCATACTCTATGATTCTGTGACCTTTTATTTTTTTTTTTATTTTTTTTTTTCCCCTCTTCAGATTGTGTAGAAGGAACAGAGGTCATGAGAATCTTTCATTTTCCTTCAATCTTTTTGTGGTAAAATCACCAGCAGTTCTTGGGTAGGATAAAAAATTCCTACGATTTCTTTTGAGACTTTTCTGTAGAAGTCTGAAAGGCAGGGAAACAGATCTCCTAGCTCTTCAGAATAATGGGTTGTTCCCCAGCACAAAATGTATTTCCAGTCTTCTGAAACACAGGTCTCAAATGGGGCAATGCACAGTCAAGTCACAATAGAGTTCATTATGACCTCTATTTGGGAGTGGGAATGGGCAGGAGTGGGCTGGGTTGCCTTTTCAGCTCCTTTCCAACCTAAATGATTATGATTCTGTGTCTATGACTCAGTCACTGTCACTTTATAGAGATAGTCATGTCTGTCAACAAATTCCAGACCCATATTTAGAAACAGTATTGTATTTAGATGACAAATTTGGTAGTGCAAACAATTTGGCCTACCATTTTATGAGTATTAAAAGCAATAAGGAAAGGAAATTATAAGAAAAGCTCAAAATGACAGATTCATTGCTACATGTGTATTTCACCCAAAGCTCAAACACATAATCCAGCACATCTTATTTAAGTACTGAAATTATGTAATTAGTGGACATCTAAAAGCTGTTACCGGTCCCTTTGAGAGTGTCAGGAAACATCTACAGACACTACGATCCCAAGTAGATGAAGGATTCAGTTAACTTAGATGTTTTGTGTCCACTTTCTCAGAACAGTTTTACAGTTAAAGAACCTTGCCAGAAAGCTAGGGCCTGAAATTTAAGATTTATCCTTCCTTCCACCTACTTTTTGCAGTAATCTGCTCTGTCGACTATAAAACCATACCTTGAGTGAAAGCAGTCATGAGAGAAACCAATTATTCTTTTTCTTTTCCCTCAGACTAGGACCTGACAAAATTAAACTCTGCTCTGACTTACTTAGATGTCCCAGGCAAAATTTGAAAATCAGGTGAAAAATAAGGTATAAGCACTGGGAAAAGCAAACAAAAAAAAGGGAGAGGGTGTCAACTCCATCTGGGCAGGATTGGTAAAGAATGAAAAAAAAAAAATTAAAAGCTTCATTTTGATAAAAAATTATTTGAAATAGTATAGTAAAGACCAAATGTTTTAAAATACAAAGGCTGTAAACAATTGATCAGGATCAGACAGAATTATTAGAATAATTTTGAATAATTTTAAAATTTCTGGTGAAAACTTAGTCAGAATCAACGTGGTCTTGCAGAAATGCTACAGATTTTCCTTTTTCTCACTAGAATTGGCTCACCTGAAAGCTTTCAGTCTGAGGTAAAAAGGATCTTGTAATTAATGACATGAAACTTTTGCTAAGCACACACACACATTCATCTTACATCTCACCGTTGAATGGCATTTTTGGAATATTTTCCTAGTTATATTCAGAGCAAAACAGTTCACAAAAATGCTCAGATCAAAGTGCGTTGACAACAAATAAAACAGTAGCAAATTGGAGCTAATAGTCTATTAAACAGCAGCTAAATCCCAGCCAAGACAAATTTTGAGTACTCTATTCTGAATAGAGCCTGTCACATATTTCTGTCTTTTTTTTCAATGATGGTCTATTTTTAAATGATCTTCCAAATAGTAGCGAGGTCTATATATGTCAGACCATAAAACAGAACAAAACACCATGTGCATATGCATGCTAATGAACTATAATTGCATAATTATTAGCATTACGCACAACAGAAAAACAGATGTCTTTTTTTGTTGTTTTTGGTTTTTTGTTTTTTTTTTTTTTTTTAAGAGGAAAGCATTTCTGAAAACAACTAAGCTAATGTTGTGCAAAACAGATAGAGGACACCTCATATATCAGTGCTGCCTCTAGAGCATCAGTAAGGACTGCTCTGCAACAAGACATCGGGATTTTCCCTTAAGGTAAGAAAAGGAATACACTTGACTTAAAGGAGACTTTTCTAACCCTACCTAGCTATGAAGTCTCAAATCCCAAAGTGTGAAGAGAAAAAGAGATTAGAACTGATACAGGAAGTTCAACATCAACAAATCAGCACAGTACATCAAGCACAAATGCTGTTGAAGAAGCTCCAAAAAGGCTGTAAAGTGGCATATACCGTAGCACATTTTCTCCCACAACAAGCAATAAACACACTGAGGGAAAGAGCATAAAAATTGGGCATGGACTGAATAGTAGTGCTGACACAGTTTCTCACTCTCTGTAAATCGAGTGTTTAGGAACTATTGGTTGAAGATTTTTCTCTTCTGCAAAAGTCTCTTGTTTCTGAGAACTTTTCAAGCTTTCTTTCAGTGAAGTTGAAGCTTGGGTAACATCTAAAACTTATACGGCTGTACATCAATATGTGACTTCAGACAAGCTTTTTATTTTATAAAAAACTTCACTTGTCCTTTTATCATCTTTAAAGTTTGTCAAAATCTTATTTTCAACATTATTACCATGCAAATCAGGACTTAAACACTGTGTTCCTCTTCTGCTTATGACATTCCTGCTCTACCTCCTCCTAGTTCTCTAAACAGGACATTAGTCCTTCCTCTTCTCTTGCCTCCCTACCATCATTTTTTATGACTTACGCTCTGCCCCACAGCCCCAAATCATACTTGTTTAGTGATAGCTTAGTGGTGGTGACTGCGGCATGCATGTTTTGCTACTGTTGAACAACTCACCTGCTAATCTGAAGGGGATGGTGCACTTAGCATTGTGGACCCATTGCACACTTTATGCTGGTTACTTTAGTTAAGATGGATTAACTGATAGCACACAGCTTCATTCTGAATGGGATGGAGAATAACTGCAATGACCTGCATCTTGCTAAGTTAAAGAAATATCATACACATGGAGAATGAAAGCAAGTTCATCTGAGCTTTTTTACCTTCTGAAATCAAGGTTCCCAAAATTCACTATTGCTCTGCTGCCAGTAACAGTCTACACCAGCAAATTCATCATCGCCTCTTGAGCTAGTTCACAGAGTGGAAGGTCACTGAGAATCGTTTCTCAATTAACTTTAGTTCAATATAGATCTCTTTCCCTGCATTAGAATCTACATTCTGTTGTGAGTACAATTACAAAGCAGTGTTTTCTTCATTAGAAATTTGGGGTGTTATACTCAGCTTTCAGAGTCAAATGTTGCTATTTTCCTATTATTTTTTTTGTGTAGTCATTTGACTTCTGCATAACACCATCCTGATGCCTGATCTTAAGCTCTATATCTGTTGCTCTCTCACTGTAATTGTTCCCTGACATTCTGTCATCCTGTCCACTCACTGTTTCTGTCCACTGTTTATTCCTCAAATTTGTCCTCCTCCTCCTCCTCCTCTAATCTATCCCCCAAGGCTTTTTTCTTTGGGTTTTTATTTTCATTTTTATTTTTTGGGGGGCAGGTTGTTTGTTGGGTTTTTGTTTTGTTTTGTTTTGGTTTGTTTGTTTGTTTGTTTGACTGGATGCTTTCTTATATTTTAATAACAATTTCTCAGGGAATACCTGACAAGGGAAGTTAAAGTCTTGCAAAACTGTTAACCACTCAATCTTGAATACTAAGTCTTCACCAATTTGAAACAGAAACCTTGCCTTTAGTGCAAATTACTTCATCTCTCATTTCCCTTATCAGCTCTTAGAGAATGTATAGTGTTGTTGTTTTATTTCTTAGATGTAGTTATTTCAGACTTCCAATACAAGTAAATAAATAACCCAGACCCACAGCTCTTGTAAACCCAAAATATCTCACTGATGGCAGTGTAGTTGTTCCCTTTAGTATAAAGGGAGAGCCACATCACTGATTTTCTAATTGTTTTATATACCTGAGAAATTAAATCCAGAAATCTATATAGTCTGAGGCTGTCATTTCAGTATTCTCTCTCCACTTAATATATTTAAGTTTCCTAGTGAGTTTATTAGTAGATCATTTCAACTGTAAATAAGTAGAGATTTCCCAGAGGGCCTACTCACACAGTATTTAAAATGTGAAACATATTACTTGTCCTATCAATATTGTACTGTCTCATCTATTCCAGAAAAAATCCAGTATCAAACATTTCCCTCTCTTTTTAAAAATCTGGAGTCTAACACTCAATAATAAAGCATGAATATACATTTTTCCTCTAAGAAAATATTTTTAACTGATACGAAACCACAAACTCACCCCAAAGGCTTAGAAAATGCATGCTTATCTCAAAAATAAATTATCAATAAAAATACTGGCTTGAAGCTTGAAGGTAACAAAGCAGGGACAGAATTTTCCTCTTCTGTCAGCCAAAATCAGACGTTATTTTGCTGACTTTTAAGAAACATTTTACCTTCAAAAATGTAACAAGGAAAGAGTGCTCAAGGGAGAGCTGTCTGTTCTTCAGCACTTCTGAATTACATTTAAGATGAGAAGGTTTAATTGAGAATCACCTTTTAAGTGTGACAAGTTCCATGACAGAATTAGTTATGTATTAAAATTCCACTTTTGGAATCATTATGGCCCCTTGATTCTTCATTATTTCAAACTCATAACACACTTAAGATTATGTGGAAAAAACCTCCAAAACTACATCTGTTAAGTCTTTAAAATATGTGCTTCATATATGAGCAATATTTAGCTGCAACAATTTTTTGCAAACCCTACTCCTTTCTGTTCTTTAATTTGTCATAAACATGTGTCCGTGTGCCTGGAATTAGAAATTAAATAAAAATGAAGGAAATGGACATCCTAGCTTCCTATTTTTCCATTTTTTTTTTCATTCATCAACAAGTAAATGTCAGACTCCAGATGACTAGGCTAATATATATGCACATTTCCCAATCATCTAGAAAGTTGTGATCTCAAAGTATTTTCATGACTTTTGAAATAAAGGTCAAGATAATTAAAATAATGCTTCATTCATGTCAAAAATCTAAAAGTTTCTTCATGTTGCACTTATTTGTCTCCTGATTAACATATAAAGTATTTGATTTCTCTTTTAAACTATTGACTAAATTTTGGAAGTAAATTGACCTGTTGTATAAGTGATTAGTTGCATTAGAAGAAAAAAAAAAATCTATATACCCTTAGTAAAGATACAATCCCATTTTAACTGTAAATGGTATATCTTTTTTCCACTTAAATTACTTCTTACAGATGAGGTTCCACTTGATTTTCAAAGCAGAATGTATAATTTCCTAATGAGACCTTTCTGCATTAAATTGCATGTACCCATGAACACATATTGTCAATTTGGATACTTTGAGATACCATGCCTAGCTTCTATCTGTCACTTCAGGTGTGCCTGGTTCTCAGTAACCATGTGAACTATGCTGGTCTCAGGAGTTACAGAATTTCTTCAGTGATTCTCTGTCTGTATTTATGGAATGACATAAACACAGAATGGTTTGGGTCAGAAGGGTTCTCAAAGATCACCTAGCTCCAACTCCCCTGCCATGGGCAGGGACACCTCCCACTAGACCAAATTGCTTAAAGACCATCTGAATCAAGCTTCTCATGTTGGAGAATAGGAATCCATTGTAAGTTACTGCAGCGTGACAGAGTGTGATAATTAGCAGCATCCTTTGCCTTTCACCTCCCTTTATTTAAATTCATCAGATAAGAAAGAGATTATGAAAAATTCTCTATTATAGCTACTGCTTTTTATCTATCTCTGAACAATGATTTCCACTATTGCATTATTTCTATGGAGATATCCCAGATTCTTAAAAGATATTTTGGACAGTGATTAAGTACTTCTAGTAATCTAAGTTTAAGTGAATAGTACTGAACATAAAATTACAAATAGTAGTGCATCAGAGATTTACAAGATTACCTTTCTCAGTATTTTTCTTGCTCACTATTCATGCTTCACAATTTTTGTTGACTTGAGCTTCTGTCCCACAGTGAGCTAATATTTTGACTGTGTTATCTGCAGTGCTGTTGCCCAAGCAATAAGCTATACTTTTTACAGCACACACAATTCAGAGGATTTTTCTCATGTAGCAGTTCTGCCTTCTAGGCTGTTCCAGCAGAAAATTCTTTTAACAATCTTTTCCAGTTTTTTGGTTTTGTTTGTTGTTGGTTTCAGGTGTTTTTTTAAGCATTTTTTTCTCTTTTTCTCTCCCAGTCTTACTTTTCTGTCCTAACAAGTTTCTAATCTGTGCCAGTATTTTAATTGCCATTTCATGACCAATAAACTTTTCATTCACCACAATAACCACAGAATTCAGATCATATTCCATTAAGCAGTGTGTAAGAATCCCCATTCTCTTATATGAAGTCAGCTGCAAAGCAAGTTTATTATTCAGAATAGGTAAGGGTAGCAGAATATGTCTTTAAGTATAAACAAGAACCATGCTCATGGTCATTTTACCCTAGGACAGCAGATTAATAGTTCCAAATGCAGAACTTCGAGACTTTCTATCACATCTGTCCTGTTTTAGGGGTTTTTGGGGGGAGGGTAAATGTTCAGAGAAAAGTGGATAATTTGATATTTAATCCGTGGTTTTCCTCATTTGGCAATAAATAAATGAATAAATAAATAAATAAAAAGGAAAGAAAAGATACATCTGTACACTGTGGAAAGTTCATTAAAAAAAACCCCTGATATAACTACCTATCTAACTACATATAAATCCAGTAAGTACTGTCTATAAAGTATTACATTCCATACACATTACAATTGAGTTTTTACTTACAGTGCTCAGTATATGGACAAGACTAATGTAGTTCTTCAGTAACAAAGCAGAGATTTAAAGGAACTGAAGTTCTTAAAAGTCCAGGTAAGACTCAAATTTCTTCCTTTGTGGAAGAGAAAAATTGTATTTGTAAATTATGTATGACAAAAGTATTATGATCACTTGCAAGTACTTGAACAAAATACAACACAATAACAGTGAAAAACTGAATTGCTTTTCTTTCTGCAAATTAATTTCTTCCCAATACTAGAAAGGTTTAATTTTTTCCCCCACTAATTCTTTTGTTAGGAGATCAGGAATAGAAACCGATGTAAAAATGTATTGCCTGATCTTTCTGCCACTGCTGCAAGTGTAAAAAGAACCTGGGTCCAGAGTTAAGTCCCACTTGTTTGCAGGTAACTGAAGTTAAGAAAGCTATGGAGAGATGCCATAAGACATAAAAGATGTGAGCACCTTCTTTACCTACTTTAAATGCCAGTCTGTTTGGCAACACTCATTTATATTCTTTTTCCCACAGTCATGAGATGAATTTTCATCTAAACAAAACTAAGTGAAGATTAGGCAAAAATAACACATTGCTAAGTAACCTTTCTGCAGTGATTTCTCCCCCTTCTCCTTCCCCAGGAATTATAAAGACAACACTGAACACCACCTCTATTAACCAAACAAAAAAGATCAAATTCAGACTCCCTACATTTTACTTACATCCCTGGATGTATACAGTAAATTTTACTCTCTGGGAAAGTCACTCATCTCTTTGATGCTTTGCATCCATTCAGTTGATCTAGAGTGGGTCCTGCAGTGAGCTGTTCTTTAGGTTATGTGAGACTTTACTGGAACTTATTGTTTCCCTCCAAAAAGATACTGCTAATGAGCTGGGAGATGCCCTTGTGTCAGTGAAATGGTAGACTTGTAGATGTGAATGTTTAGCTGGAATTTAGTCTGTGTGAACTTGACAACTACACAATGCCAAGACCCATTAAGCATAATAACATTAAGCGAAAATGTGCCTTCTATAGTTTTATAAACAAAATTTCATGCAAGATATTTACTGATTTGTCCCACAAAAAAATGAAGCATACAACAGTTTATTTATTCCCCTCTGCATTGTCAGGACTCAATTAAATACTTAGACAAGGTCAGTCAAAGAAACCAAAACTGACAAACAATAAACAAATAAAATAGTTTAGTGATTTTGCTTTTCATAACAGTCTGGTTAGAAACTGGAGCTAATTTTTAAGGGGTGAAATTATCCACAAATGGAGGTGCCACCCTAAAAATGAGGAAAGGTTCAATTTTTTTCTCTCTCTGGGGGACACAGCAACAAATTCAACTTTAAAGTGACATTTATAGCCTAACACATGCAAGAATGCACTCACTGTTCATCAGCACCTTTGCTTTCCAAACTTGCCCTTTCCTCTCATTTTCTTGGGTATCACATTGTTGCCCATCTATACATCTGAAATGTAAAGAAAGAAAAATTATTGTTTCCCAGCACTCATACAAAAAGGTAGTAACTATGGACATCAGGATCTCCCTGGGAAGTGAATACAGATCCCCCAGGCAGCTGCGGTGACACTGGCACCAGAATGCAAATACCTATTAGACATGCTAATCTACATGGTGCTCATCACAGAACGTGGATATTTGAGGGCAGACCAAAAAGCCACTGTCAGTCTAACCCAGTTTTTCAAGATCAAAGAAGCTTTCCCTAGTATTTTCTTCATTAAGAAGCTAACTTCTGTAAATGTCTAATAAATTTCATAAAAAAACATTTAAGGTTTATACAGCCCTAAGATGACATACAGCAACTTGCAGCCTTCAGTGTGAAATGATTAATAGCATGAGGAAATATGAGTTTCTGTTTTTATCAAGCCTCTATTCTTGATCTATCTATATTTTTTGCTATCAAAATTTAAGTCAAATTCTAGCCAGCTTTTCAAGTGTTTCCTTTAAGAGTAATAATGTAATTCATACAAAAAATGTCAGTATTGACTCACTGATATCTGTGTACTCTCCTAACAACCAATAGACTTATGTCTCTATTTGGAAGAAATCTCTGGATTTTCATTTGTCTGGGGGAAGAGTGAAATATGGACTTTCTTTGTACCTTTTCCAATAACTCCCACAACTCTCCACATAGTACATCCATTCTTCTCTTTTACTCAGGCAGAAAAGCTTTTACCCGGGAAAATGTGTGCACTGCAGAAGAATAGAAAGACTAAAGGAGTAAGCTACAGGAGGCGTCTTTTTTCCTTTGCATTGAAGCTTGATGTTTCACCACCACTGCTCAGCTCCTACCCCTTTTCTAGTCTACAGAAACGGGGTTGCCTGTTACTACTAAAGCTCATTTGGATGTGTTCCATTTTTCCTCTTTTACCATATGATAAGTCTTTCTGTTTATAATATTTTTCCAATTAAGTCCTATAACTGCAGACTTACAGAATTCTGAACCAAAAACTTTGGGTATTAGTGCACAGCTAATTGTCCAGGAAAATAAGAGTAAAAATTCTTGAGCTTGTAGAATGCAATTAAATGTCAAGCTGTAAGTTTTTAAAATATAAACTTGAAGTGTATCTTGCTAAATAAAACTGTTTGATGTGGAAAGCTAAAAGGAGTCAGAAATACAGCCTCAAATAGCTGGATTTAATTGATGACTGTATCACAAGCTGTAGTACCTTACTCCACTGAACTGAAACAGAATTTCTGATTAAGAATTTTGTCAAAAAACCACAGAGAGATGTACATGCACAAAATGGCATACCTTACAGATTTCAGGCAAATTCACAAAACTCAAAGATTTTACAAAGAAGTAAATGTCCGGGGACCCTCCCGGGATTCTTCTCCATTGTAGTAAAAGACAGGCAATCAAAACAGTCTGGTTTACACACATCTTTTTTATGCAGAGCATATCTGCCTTCCATGAGGATAGACTTCACAGTTCAAATGTTTCTGCCTTAGTAGGAGGCCTTTAAAAACCCAACATAATGAAAAGAGTAGTAAGAAAATGAATAAAATTTGGGAGGTACAAAATCCACTAAGTCTTGTATCAATATGTTGAAGACATAAGGAAAACAAATCCATTCTCTTATTACATAAAATATGGAATAACCCCGTAACATTCATTATCACTGAGATTATGGGGAATTGTTAAGATGTATCTAAGAAGACTAGAGCTCTGTCAAGAAAGGTATTTTTTCTACACTATGGCTAACTCAGGAAAACAGGACAATTAATGCTTATGGACCCATATCCTAACAATAAATTATGCATGAGACTGCCATCTTAAAGAAGAAAATTATGTCTTGGAAAGAAGCTGTGTCTCAGAGGGAACTTCAGACCAGTGATGTCTGAAGGGAAGGTATCAAGAGAATGGAGCCAGTCTCTTAGCGATGGTGCAAAGCAATAGGATTAGAAGCAATGCTCAGAAACTGATGTACAGGAAGCTCCACCTGATTTTGAGAACTATTTGTACAGTCTTTAATTATGGTCAATAACATCTTCTTCAGTTTAGTAAAGAAAACCTAGGGATTGGAAATGGAAGGGAAATAAATCCCAAGCAAAAACACATTCATATCCTTACCCTCTCTCAGAACTGTGAGAACACCTGCACATTTTACCCAGTTTTGCAACAAATTCTGCATCACTTGCAATTTTGAGACCAAAAGTGTCTGTTTTTACTTTGAATTTCATTTTTCTTAATAAAGAATTTTATTTTTATGGACACAGTACCAACCATTTTAATGGAAAAGAAAAGAGATTACTGCAGTGGTACCTCTTGACTTTTGGGGTGAAAAACATTTTAAAATCATATTAGACTACATTAAGCACGTCTAGGAAGATTTATGAAAATATCAAGATAAAATACAGTACTGTTACAAAAATATGAAAACCACTCTTCTGAAAAGTCTTCTCATGGAAGATATTGATTTTCTGCCTTGTCATCTTCTCAGCAAAGAAGAGAGAGGCACTTAGGATATAGCACTCCCAAATATTCTCAGAAATATATTTGTGTGTATGTGTGCACTCACCATTGCAAAACTCTAGAAGTCAAAAAGATCAAATTACTTAGTACCTCTAGGTTGACATCCAGCATCCCAAAGAACCACCAGAAGAATTGAGTAAGTACATTTGATTTTTTTTTTCTTTGCATGACTACCTCTCAGAAATTATACAGGTATGGTGCCTTTGAATTATATTCAGTGACAAGACAGATGACCAGAAATTATAATAAAAATTTTATTTAGTGTTAAAAAAGAATTTCAACTACTTTGGAAGGCTATTCTTACAAGCAGAAGAAAACCATGTCAGTTTTCAATAATGTGGTTTAATATTATTTGAGAGCAATCTGTATTTATAAAAAGTTGCTCCATAATCAAACCATTTTAAGAAAATGCAATAATTTCTTAAAAGAATGCTGTTTAAGTTTTAACTTGTCTTGAAAGCATATTAGTATTCATGGGTTTGAATTTGAGTGAAAGGCTTGATTTAATTTAAGGGTTTGTTTGTTTCCCCACCCCAACATCATTCAGGACTATCCTAACTGTTAAAACTGAACTCTGAATTAATAATCACATTAAATACATCTGGCTTTATTTTCACCTCTGACCTGCTTGTAATAAAACTGCTCTTTCAACAAATAAGTGTAGTGAGATTCATTGCCATGTTGTTTCTAAAACCACTGCCTCCGATCTCTGGAGTGCAAACATTCCAGAGAAAGAAAAATTGCATCATTTTAGCAATAGACTTATTTTTACACCTTTGTCTAGAATTATGTTAGAGAGTAAAATCACATAACTCTTTTGCATGTATAATTCACAGCCTTTTACACAAGCTGGAATGTGCCGTGTTAGAGGAGAGGTACACACTAATTAAAATGAATACACCTTCCAAGAGTGAAATTTGAATTCCAAATTCAGCTAATAAAATGTGGCAAGACACCAAAAACTAAGGTCTTTTGCAGCCCATACTTCAGTTGATTGTACTTTCTTAGTGAGTCTTAGGAAGGCCAGACATTGAGAGAGTTTTAAATGAGGGATGAAGGCTACTGAAGTGGGTACATGAAGAAACAAAGCAGTACAGCGCAGTTCAGTTAATCAGGATGCACTTTACATGGAAATTTGCTTAATTGAGATGTTTCCCAAGGAAGCAATTTAAGACTAATGACACCTAATAGCAATAACTGCTGTTTAATGGGGATGGTAATTCCATTTAATAGGGATACCATCAGGTAATTATGTCCAGGTCTGAGCTACCAACTTCTGTTGGCAAAGCTCTACCTGTCAGGCATCTGAAAAGATGTGATCTTTGATCAACAACTACAAGGAAGTTATACACCAAATGCAAACTTTGGTATTGTATATCTGTGTTTTTATAGGATATCCCATGCTGAGCGATAGGAAGCTGTTGCCCTGATAATTTAAAAAAAAAAAATCTTATTTTTTAGATTTGTCTTTAATGTTTTTTAAAATATTTTTAGTTTATACCTTAAGATCTTTTTGTGTTCATTTCTGAACACATTATACTCAGATTATTATCTGGATTTATGCACATAACATGTTATTGTATGAACCCAAATCAAAACTCAGAACAAAAAACTCTTCCAGAATTAAAGCAATCTAACCTTTTGTTCCAAATTTATGCTGTTTAGTTATTTTTGTTTCACTTTGTTTGTTTGTTTGTGGGGTTTCATTTGGGTTTTGTTCTGTTGCAAATTTGCTCCATGCTGGAAATGGTTTTTAGCTTACTGGTTCAAATAGACAATGCTCTAGTGCTCAGGTTACCCAAGCTGAAACCTCCAAATTCCGTGCCAACAGTGTGGCAGTCTTTCTGCAGCCTCCTGGAGAAAACATTAGTCATGATGATCCTCCCAACAAGGACATTGTTACTCTGCCACTGGGTCCTCCTTAATAAGGTCTGCTATAATTTATCTTAACTCATACACACACCCCTTGGCTGTCATTACATACAAAAGAGTTTCCCTTTGCTAATACTGCTTAGGCACACAACCTTCATAAATCCCACTTTCGCCCTGTACTCCCACACATGCTGTTGCTCTTTGTCAGCATCCTGGGATGAGAGATCAACAGGCACAGAGAGAAGCAAGTAGTATCTAAATGCCTAATACCCACCAATCAGCATCTTTATGACAGTAAATTCCTGAAAAGAAGAAAAAGGTTCACTGAAAAATAGCAATGAGAAACACAGAGAGAGCTCTGTAAAGCTTGACAAATATTCACTATTTACTATGAGGTCACCATAGATCATCTGAAAACTTTTGGGGATATTTCTCTTAAAAGCAGTCTCCTTTGAGGTGGGTATAATTTGTCTAAGAGATAGAGAAAAGGTGGAAGAGTGGCTCTGTATGCTAGGGGAGTTCCAGCAAGGTATATTATCACAGAGAAGGACAAACAGGTATGATTCACTACCTCGGGCACCAAATAGTCACAAGAGGACCACAGAAGAAACTAATTTTAAAGTCTACTGTGAAACACTGACTCAAGAAAATGGGATGAACAAATGAGAGTTAGCAGTTTATACAGCAAATTTAGATGTTTGCTCCCATCAACGTGTACTTGAAGAGGCCATGATTTATACAGGCCTATGATATATTTCAGTCCTTGCATTGGTGACAAATTGTTCTCAAGCAACTGTTTCTAATATTTGTGCTTTTTTGGTAGGAGCACTGTAGTGTTTCTCTAATTGAATAATATCCAGAGTAACTTTCTAGAGATACTTTCACAGTATCTTTCAAAACAGCTTTTCAAATCCTTCAAATAAGGTGTATACAATCAAATATTTATATGTCAATATATATGTGTATACATGTGTGTGTTTTGTAGGAATGATGTGATCCTGAAAGACCCATCAAGAAAAGGAGAACAAAATTTAATAAAATAATATCAGGGGATCACAAATAACATAAACGTCAAGAACTCTTCAATGGTTTTCTTCCAAATTTGGCCAGAGTACTACATGTCTCTCATAACACGACTGACTATTTTAGCATCCAACTGAACTCAGCTGTGCTGTGTTGTCCAGTAGCTGAATATCACCTGGAAACTTTGGATTTTCCTGGCAATGAGAGAAGCTCACTGGCAGTAAGTATCTTCCAAACAGTAAATTTTAAAGAATACATTTGTAACCAATTATTCCAAAATATATTTTGAAAAATGATCAAATTTTGGAGCACGAAGGGATGATTTATTATGTTAGAGCAAAGCTGCTGAACAAGTCCCTGCTATTACTGAGAAGAAAAAAAGTGTTCTTCATGACTGCAAAAAAAGAGAAACGCTACTCTGCTGCTGTTTTCCCAATTACACTGTAGGTTCTGGGGTCTGCCACAGATTTGAACTCAGCTGTGATGCTGCTGAGACTTCATATTCACTTCTCTTACACAAACAAGAGGAATTTTTCACATTACTGCTGGTAGAAGTTTTACACCCAGAAGTCAGTACTATTGTTTACAATATGGTATTAAAAATAATAAATTATGTTTAACACATTGTAGGAGACACAGAATGATGAGACAGTGTAGATGAATTTCAGACAGGAAAAAGAAAATTAACAAAGGATGGGAGTCCTGATTTGCAAGCTATTAATATGTGTATTCTGTGCACATAGATTTTTAAATAAAGAGACCATGCTGTAAATAGTAATAAAAAACTGTAAAGGTTTCTGCTGCCACAGGGAACAAGCAAAAAGAAAATCTAGATAAAAAAGAAAATTCAGAAAAGTTTCCTGTGTGTTCTAGATATAACATCTGTTATGTTGGTCCTTTCCATAAATAGGACAAGTTTATTAAATAAATTACATAATCGTTTTTTAACATGCTTTAAAAAAAAAAAAAAAAATCAAGACATTGTCCTATGTGACATTTTACTGGCATGGTTTAAAGATATATTTCTTTAACAATCCACATTCTAGAATTGGCTGCAGAATGCCTACCCTCCGAAGAGACAGAAGAGACCTCTAGTTCACAGCTTGCAATGTGTTCCACACAGCAAGCATCTCAAAAGAACAACATCTCCAAGTCATTCATCTCAAGATAAAACATCAGCAGAGGCGAAATGATACCCAGCACAGTATCTTGTATTTGAGAGGCAGAAAGTCCCAGCATTCTGCTCTGTAACCAGTGGAAGCTTGTTTTGATACAAAAAACTCTACTGACTACAAATTATGGACAGCCTTAACTTTCAATAAGAGGTAAGACTTCCCTGAAACTACCAGACCACTGAACAAGACTGGGAGGAAGTGCATGCCCTGTGAGGGTCCCCTGAGGCAACTGTGTTGGTTCAGCCTTGAGAAGAGCTGGATTTGATGGCACCTAGAAAAAACCTTCCCATAAATGCAAGAGGCAACCAAGAAGACAGAGCCAGGTTGTACACATAGATCAACAGAGGTAAACAAAAGACAATGATCATAAGAAAAATCAGGGTATGTTCAAATTGCATATATTTAAAATAAAAGAGAAAAATAACTTTTCACTGGGAGAATAGTCAAGTATGGCAATAGGTTTCCCATACAACCTCCAAAATCTCCACCTGTGGAAGTTGTCAAGACCCAAAGTTCTGGTGTCTTAATTCACCTTAATTCATTCTTAATTAATTAGCTGTGAGCAGGAGGTAGCAATAGAAATTTCTACATGTACCTGCCGAACAAAATGATGATTTTTTTTAATTTCTGGTTTGCTCAAATACAACTGTTTCTTTTTCCTATACACCTATCATGCAAATCATAATTTAAATACTTTCAGGGATAGTAAGTAGTCTAGTTAAAGTGAATTAGAAAGTTGTATGAGAATTATTGAAATAAATAAAAAAGATGAAAGGAAGGGGATATTCTAGTAAGAGAATTGCAAAAAACTTTTGCTAAGCATAGGAGGAAGGAAGCAGTCTTTTGGGTCCTGAACAGCACTTCCATAAAAACCAAAGAAAAAGAAACACCTGCAGTGGAAAGAGCAGTGAAAATTACTTTAATAAATTATCTAATAGTCTAACTAGCAGCAGAAATACAGGAAACCTTACCTGTGATTTAATTGTAGTGATTGACTCAATATTTTTTAAACATTTAGAGGATGATTGCTGTTTGAAGTCATTTTAGGTGGGAAAGGGACAATATACTTGTATGACCCTTATATATCATCTCTAATGCCCAGTAGCCACTAGGTCAAGTAACAGAAAATAGAGGTAGAGCCCTTGGTTCCATACAATAAAAAATGTAAAAATGGATAACAGTATGAAGGAACAAAAACTTTTGTTTTCTTCAGGAATTTGAAGTCTCAAGAATTAATGAAGAGACCACAAAGAAAAGGAAAAGACTTGTTTGAAGGATACCCGGGGGAAAAAAGAATTATGAAGGGAAAAAAACCTTATCAATTAATGACATAGACAATTAGTTAGAGCCAGGCTCTTTGGACCAGATTTTCCCTATGTACTGGCTTTGCATGGCAATGTTTTGGTATTAGGAAGTGCTACAGGAGTGGCTTTTGCTAGAAGCTTCCCATGTGTGCAAAAAAGCCAGTGCTAGCTGGCTCCGATAGACCCACCACTGGCCAAGGCCAAGCCCATCAGTGACAGTGGTAGCACCTCTGGGATAATGTATTTAAGAAGACAGATAAAATTCCTGAGAAAAAAATTACTGTAGCCAGGGAGGAGTGAGAATATGTGAGAGGAACAGCTCTGCAGACACCAAGGTCAATGATGAAGGAGAGGGAGGAGGTGCTCCAGGTGTTGCAGCAGAGATTCCCCTGCAGCCCGTGGTGCAGACCATGGTGTAGCAGCTGTGTCCCTGCAGCTCATGGAGGTCCACTCTGGAGCAGAGATCCACCTGCAGTCTGGGCGTCGACGATTCCCACACCAGATCAGGTGAGTGCCTGAAGGAATCTGTGAGTCCATGGGAAGCTCATGCTGGAGCAGGCTCCTAGCAGGACCTGTAGCCCTGCGGATAAAGTGCACTCTGGAGCAGGTTTGCTGGCAGGACTTGTGATCCTGCAGGGGACCCAAACTGGAGCTGGAGTAATTTCTGAAGAACTGCAGCTCGTGGGAAGGTCTTATCTTGGAGAAATTCATGGACAGCTGTCTCCCATGGGAGGGACCCCACACTGGGAAGAGTGTGAGGAATCCTCCCTCTGAGGCACAAGGAGTGGCAGAGACAGTGTGTGATGAATTGACCGCAGTCCCCATTCCTCATACCTCTGTGCCACTGGAGGGGAAGAGGTGAAGAATTCAGGAATTAAGTTAAACATGGGAAGAAAAGAAGAGTGGATGAAAGGTGTTGTAAGATTTGGTGTTATTTCTCATTATCCTACTCTGATCTGATTGGTAGTAATTAAACTAATTTCCACAAGTCAAGTCTGTTTTGCTCATGATGGTAATTGGTCACTGATCTTCTCCTGTCCTTAGTTCAACCCCTGAGACTTCTGATATATTTTCACTCCCCTGTCCAGCTGAAAAGGGGAGTAATAGAGAGGCTTTGGTAGGCACCTGTTGGCCAGTCAAGGTCAACCCACCACACCTACACACCACAAAGGAAATTTAAAGTGCTTTAAGACCAGCAGTGACTTTATTTTTAACAGCAAAATCTCTATAAAAAGAACTCTGCAATTTTTTGCATCAGTCGGTTTCTAGGAAAAACATCTGGGAAATACTCCCACAGAAAAAGGAGGGCAAGGCAGATTTATCCAGTGTACATGGCTCTCCATTCACTACATGTCCTCAGAGTTCCCTTGTGCATCTTAGCAAGGTGACCCCTGGGTTCCAAGGTTAGAACCTTTCCCTCTAGTATACAGTACAGTTCCGGATGAGCAAAAGTATCTCTTCTCCTCCCGCTGCTGTGACTGAGATGCACAATTTAAGTGGTTTGTTCGTTTTTTTCCACATCATATCAGAACACCCTTCTTAATAATTTATGCCTGAGTTGGTCCCACATAGATGCAGCTGCTCTAGCATTAGAATTTGGATCCAGCGTGCATTTTTGAAGCAAAATTCTTGATCATCTCTTCTTCCTGTGCTTCCTCTGTTTCCACATTGTAAACCAGTCTCAGAGTGCATGAACTAGGTATGTTTCTGATGAGAGGTAAAAGGCAGTATGTGCTTTCAGAAGTTCATCTATGGTGCTCCTACTAATACTACAGACCAGATTAGTGCTTGTCTGAATATAAAATTTTTAAATGTATAAAAAAGGAAAAGGGAAAAAAATCAAAACTTCACATTGATTTAAAAAAAAAAAATAAATCCCAAATTGCATACCATGTACATATAAAGTACTGAGTAGGATCAGTTTCACTCTGTAGAACTGTTTCAGTTGTTTTGTCCTACATGGTAACATTCATATAGAAAACTAGTCCAGAATTAGATTTGCTTTAAAATATTAAATTTCCACATAATATATTAGAACTAAAAAGAAATTAATGTCCTAGGCATAAAACTTAAATCAAGAAAGACAGAGTAAAAGATTCTTAACTATTTTGCAATACTGGATTTAGCAATTGAACCATCAAAAAGGAAAGCTATTCCTTGGAAACTGAAGAGAACCAGTCATCATAAATTACTAATCTATGGAAAATCTAAGGACGTGAACCTATACATCAGATCACCTCAAGGAACATTGCAGAAGTAAGTATAATGCTGTTTCAATGCACACTGATATATTACCAAGTATAATATGCAAAATGCAGAAAACCCCAGCAGTCACTATTTCTCATTTGAGTGTAATTACCTGTAAAATATCTGGATAAGTTTGAATCATTCAAGCCACCGGTGTTCTCCATGATCAACCATTTTAATAAACATACAAGACCAGGAAATGTTCTGCTTTCTTAACAGTGAGCTTGTAGAGACAAAAGCAGTAATAGGAAGAGAATAAAGTATGCCCTGTGGAGTATTACTAGGCAGTACATTCATTAAGCAGTTCTTACGATGCCATAAATGCTTTAGTCATAAGAACCAAACATAAAATCCCAGACTTCCTAATACTCCAATGGGGACTACTTTGCTTTTTGTAATATACAGTTCTTCTTTTCAGAAAAACATACCAGTAGCTATTTCTTTACTAATGCAACTTGCTTTGGAATATGCTCAGAATATTACAATTTTATTTATCTTTTTTATAGCTTTTTATACATTGGATTGTCATGATAAGACATTTAAATCACTCACCTCATTAAAACCATGCTAAAGAAATATCTCATGGCATCATGCAGGAACAAAATTCTGAAAGGAATTATGGAATTGCAATGCTGTTAATGCCTGAAGCTGTTTTGCATATAGTATTGTGTGAAATTAAACTGCTTCCATATTTCACAAAGACAATACAAAAAATATCTCAACCTGCATGAGTTAATGGAAAAACACAGCTGTTTCATGACGCAAGTAAATTCCTCTCTTGTCTATGCAAAAGGTAAGTGGTGGCTGAGGGGATATAATGACTTAGGAGACAATGTATTTAAGGAGTACACTGATCTGTAAGAAAGAGCATGTAACAGACCAAGTTTGCATAGATGATCTCAGCTACTACTCATTTGTTCTCCTAGGAAATACATAGTCTAGAAAAAACAGTTATGAATGTGGTTAATCATACATTGTAGACTCAGATTTGACTACTACACATGACATTTCCAATAACTTAACCAGTTACCTTTTAAAATAAAACACACAAGAAAAAGACTGACCAATTGAAATGGATGAGAAGTGTTTAGACTTTGGAAACAGATAAAATAAAAATCAGTATATAAAATATAAATATATGATGTATATCCATGTGGTCTTGTTGGGGAAACAGGGAGCAGAGGACACACACTCCACCTGGGTGCAGGGAGAGAAAAAAAGGTTTTTTATTGAAATGATGCCCGGTTTATATAAGATCAGTAGGGAAGGTTCTGGAATCGGGTGGAACTCAGGAAGGGTTTAGGAAAAAGCCTGGGAGGGGTTTGCAATACAAGGTAAAAGCCTCCAAAACTGGGAATACAAGGGCAGGTATATACCATATATGGAAATGCTACCCTGCTGCAGGCAGGGACCAATCAGGGATGGGTTACAAGCCGTGAGCCCTGGAAAATTCCAGCAGAGACACACAGTGAAAAAAAGGAAAAACATATAGCGTGATGAAATCCTCAAACTGGGTAGAGACTTTAAACTACAAACATTCCTTAAACATACCAATGGTCCATATAAACACAGCAAGCAGCTCTCAGAGCTCAGGCAGTCGCAGAGTCTCTTTCCTCTCCTCCAACATATCCATTAAAAATATGTTAAATATAAACAATATCTATTCATCCTGAAGCTTAGTGGGAGTTTTGGCCTAGCATACAACATCCAGTTTACATGTATCCGTATTAACTTCTGAGATCCAGCAGCATTAGTCTGATCTTTCTCAGCCCATCCCTTCACATGGGAACATACGATTTTAGGAGTGTGCACAGTAATACGACTGAAGACAGTAAAACTCGATTTGTCTGATTTTATGCATTAGGAAGTTTTTCAAGTGTAAAAAGGAAAAAAAAAAACACCAGGATTGCAGAACATAATAGTATCCAATGTGCATGACTTCTTTCTTCCTTTCAAATCAGTTGCTTCCATTGCATTTTTTTAAAGCTTTCAAGAGAGAGTTGGGGTATTTTGTATGGATAGTTTGTACTTCTGTTATTCTTTCACAAGGCACAAGAGACTTCATTGCTTTGAGAGGTTCTGCATCAACTGGAAATCAAGGTTATACTAAATAAAGTGATATTAAGTATATTTTGTTAACCCTGGAATTTATCACATCTGTTAGAATATGGAAGATCAATAGTTGGAAATTCCAGAGCTTGAAAAACTCCTATACAGAAATAATATTATTGGAATTTTAAGTTGCTTTGAATAAATACATACAAAAAACTATTGTAGTCCCAGTTGCAGGATGGAACAATTGATGCCTGATTCCAGGGCTTTCTCCAATAATCATGTTTTCTTTGACCTGCAAAAGATATATCATGCAGACAACTGGTCCCAAGAGACATTGTTAAGTTAGTATTCTCAACTGCTGTGGGAATTAGAAACTCTCTTGTTTTTTCTTGCATATTTTTCCTCCATTCCCATATATTGAGTGGACTGGGTGTTCATTAGAGACATAGGTACCTTGTTAAGGTCTTAACAGATTTTAGCTGTACTTGGAATTGATTTATGCTTCCTTCCTTTAATTCCAAAGATGGCATCTGCCATTAATTCTTTGCTGGTTGTACTTCATGGGCCAGTCTTTTTAAGAGGTGTTTTGGGGTTTTGTTTTTTTTTTTTGTTTTTGTTTT
>VXBX01008449.1:631811-649195 GCA_013400415.1 Scytalopus superciliaris | reverse complement strand
TTTTTTTTTTTTTTTTTAAGTATCAGAGGGAAAAGTCTTTGCAAATGAGCTGTCATTGTCCAGATATCTTGTATGAAGGGCTATTTTGAAGAGAAGTGAATTATGAAACCTTGCTCAAATTTTACTTTGAGTATTTTTTCTAAGGTCTGATAAACACATTGAAAACTGAATAGATTTCCCATGTTTCACTAATCATATTTTAGCTGATCACAGACTTTCCCTTTTGAACATGAGAAGTGTTTCTTGAGTATCTTTGGGATTATTGGAATTATTTATCACCTATCATTCTCCCCTGGCCCTTACCAGTCACAGAACTCTACTTTCATATGATACCTTTAACACGACAGCAAGATACAGACTGACTTATCAGTTCTTCTAATACTGTAGATATGACACACTAAAAAAATCTCTACAATGTGCACAACCCCCTTCTCAGTGGACGAGTCACTATAATGCAGGGCAATGGTCATCACTCAAGGATCAGGTACTACTCCTGCCTTGAAAACAGCACAAAAGCACATGTGTCTGTGACTTTCTGATTTTGAATGTTTTCTTGAATACTTCCTGAGGCAACTCTTTGTTTCATACTAATTTTTTCTGATTGTAAGGGAGATTTAAACAGTTTCTGCTTTTTTATATACTTTCGTAAGTGATGGTTAAATATCAAAATAAGAATTATATTCTTTTTTAATGTATAAATTTTAGAGACTAGACTAGACTAGAAGAGAATAGAATAATTTTGGTTTGAAGGGACCTAAAATGACTTGCCTATTTATATATAAACATAAGTCTCTATGCTTGTTTGCATATGTGTCTGCACATAAACACTGTTTTCAGTCAGAATTACCCATAATTGTTTAAATCTGGTTAAATGATACAATATATATTTTTTTTTATGTTCATTTACTATGAATAAAATAATAGCCAGGTTCTGTGACTGAGCTCTCTATCTTCGAGGTTTGCCCAATTCACTTCAGTGATTATTTCACTTCAATATCTCTCTGTAAAACCAACAATAATTGAGATACTGCACTCTTAACTAATGTTGCACTGTCACTCACCCATTCTTTTCTTTTTCTTTTTTTTTCTTTTTTTTTATTTTATATATTTCATTATTTCTGTCCCTTATGTGCCTAGCAAGCAGTAAGATACAGTCAACACTTTGGGAGATTAAAAATAGATCCTGGATTTGGTAAGTCTAGCAAAATGCAGGAAGGCAAATGCCTTGTCTTGAATTTGAGATTTAATTCAGTTTAGACACAAAATTCAGCCTGAGGCCAGAAAAACAAATTTCCTGGAAATGCTTAAAGACGCTTGGTACAGAGTTAAATGGAGAAATGCTCAATGATGTAAGAGAGATGAGAGTGTATAAGAAATACAGTAACATATTTTTGCTTTATCTTGCCAGAACATTAGTTCCAAGAACATAGAAGAAAGAGAGAGGCATGTAGTTAGTAAAAGCTTGAACAATAAGGTTTAAGCCATATAAAAAGTTAGTCATTGGACTTTATCTAAAAGAAAAATAGCTGCAGCAGCATTGTAAGATATTCTGGTTGCACATGAAAATTATAATATGAAAAATTATAGGAACACCTAAGGTGAAGAAAAGATGTTTTTATAAGTGGAAGTTATTGTGTATGGACTTGAAATGTCTCTCTGTACTCAGCACTGGTGAGGCCACACCTCAAGTACTGTGTACAGTTCTGGGCCCCTTACTTCAAGAAAGACAAGATGCTGTAGCATGTCGAGAGAAGGGCAACAGAGCTGGTGAAGGGTCTAGAGAGTAAGTCCTATGAGGAGTGCATGAGGGAGATGGGCTTGTTTAGCCTGGAGAAGAGGAGGCTTAAAGGGAGATTCTATCACTCTATATAACTACTTGGCAGGAGGCTGTGTCAAGGTGGGGGTCAACCTCTTCTTCCACACTACAGGACAAGAGGACATAGCTTCAAGGTGTGTCAGGGGAGGTTCAGGCTGGACATACAGAAGAATTGTTTCACTGAAAGGCTGGTTAAGCATTGGAACAACTGCCCAGGGTGGTGGTGGAGTCACCATCCCTGGAAGTCTCCAAGAAACAACTGGACATGGCAGTTAGTGCTACAATTTAGTTGATTTGATGATGTTCAATTAAAGGTTGGAATCAATCTTGTAGATCTTTTCCAACCTTAATCATCCTGTGATTTTATTCTAGGAAACTGAAAATTAAGGTCACAGTAGAAATTAGTTAGAAAAAAAGATAAGTGATGGAATTAAGTCAATTGAATAAAAAAGAAAAATGTGGTTATCAAGTTAGATAAAAAAGTAAAGTTAAATAGAATTTGAAATGATGTCAGAATACCCCCCCCAAAAAAAAAAAAAAAAGGAAACTAACAGTTGTGTTTTTAGGCATTGATCAAGACTTAATATTGGCATGTGTCCAGCATAAGATTGGCAGTAAACGGGAGAAGGAATAGGATCTCTAAACATTACATTTGAATGAAAATAAAATTGTGAAAAAACGTATTATAAGCCAAATTAGAAATGTCTCTCCTCTATTAAATAACTTCATATTCTACAGAACAGTTTTCAACTATTTATAGACTTTAGGGAGGTTAACTGTTCCTGCTCCAATTTCCCATACCAGGTGTCTGCCTTAAGGCAACTTTACTTCATAAGGTTTCCATAAATACACTCTAACTATTTCTGAGAATGAGAAAATATTTAGTTTTGTTACTCATAACAAATTCTTAAAAAAAAAAAAAAAGACTAATAAAAAAAGACTACTTTTTTTGAGTTCTGATCTTCCATGATATGCACTGATTTTGAAGAAAAGATTTTCTGCAAGTGATATGGTCACTTTCTTTTTTTTTTGCCATGAAAAGAATGATCGCATTTGGACTTGCCATAGGTTTTTGGAATTGTCATAAGCAATTCATACGAAAAATCTGGTACAGTGATTTAAAAAAAAAAAAAAACTGCAAATCATGACTGTAATATTATCTGACTACTGAGTGAAAAGATATACCTAAAACTAGATAAGACTTGATGAGCATAAAGTTAGAGCCTTTAAAGTATGGACCTGAAAGAACAAACAGACTGAGTGGAAAAGGAGAGACAAAAGCTGAGTGAAGAAGATGAAACACTAATATCAGAATGGGAACAGGAGTTAGATATTGGGACTGTGAGGCAGAGATGTTCTGGGTACCAAAGGTAGGAAGAGGCCACCTGTTAAGTACAGAAGTAAACAAAAAGTGGAAGAGAAATAGCCAGACCTCCAGGCTATTGCAGAAGTTACCTATCAATAACTGAAAGGGATGAGACCTGTCTATCGTTTTAATCAGTCTCCCCGTATTTTTGTTATACATTTTTCTCTCCTGCCTGCCATATTGAGGTTTTATAGGTAAACAGAGGGTTGTAGAGAGATTGTAAAAGCAACAGAAAAGTAAAATAGGAAGTAATATTATAGAAGAAAAATTGAAAGAGTCACAAAAGAAGAGAGAAAATGAAGAACCAGATGAGAAGGAAAGGGAAGAGAAAGGACAGAGGAAGGCAAAGAGGGATTGAAAGAGGGGAAATATGATAAGGAAAAAGTGGAAAGACTAATCATTAGAGTGACACAATAATTTGTGTTGGAAAGGAATTTTGAATATCACCTAGTCCAAACTCCGAAAGCAAAGAGACCTTTGGAATTATAGCAGGTTGCTCAGTGCTGTGTCCAGTTAGGTTTTTCAAATCTCCACCAATGAAAGTTCAAAATCTCTCTAGAAGCATTTTTCTAGGAGTAACCATGCTCATTGTGAAAATACCTTTTTCCTTATATCCAGTAAGAATTTCCTTTGGGGAGTTTGCTTCTTGTCCCTGCATGGATGAAGAACTTCTGAGATGGGTGTGGCTTTTTTTTCTCTATAAATCCCTTCTAGACAGAGGACATTTATGTCCTTTCCTCTCCTTTCCTGTAACACTGTGTGCTCAAGCCCTCTGTTCATCCCAGGCGCTTTTTGCTGTATTTGCATTATCTCCCTTGTACCGCAGGGACAGAAGCTGGACATAGTTCTCCAGATAAAGCCTCGTGAATTCAAAGTAATAAAATAAAGTGTTAGACATCAGATTCTGGAGTATGCCAATATCAAAATTAGTAAATAATCACAATGAATAGACCCAAAAATTGAAAGTCCAAACAAGAATGACAAAATCTGTATTTAAAATGCCAGAAATAATCAGCGATTCATAAATGAAATACAAGTTTTAAACTAATCTAACTTTTTGTTTGGTGAATCCTATTTAACTAAAGAAGTAAGTTAATTTGTCTTCTAGACTCCAGGCTGAGTCTGCAGAATCTATGTAAGAAGAAATGTAGGCAAAATGGAAAAAGAAATTAGCAAGGGACAATGGAAAAAGGAACAGTCTCTTCTTCTGAAACACATTAGAGGAGTTTTGAGTTTAAAAACTGCTGGGTCAGAAATTAACCTGCAGCCCCACAATGCTCTTTCTTTAAAAATCACTTTTTAGTTTGGGTTTATAATTCAAATACCCTTACTTAGGAGTAAAAGAAAAATGAACCATGTCAGAATAAGTGGCAGCGCTGAAGTTCACCTGATGAGCAGAGGCTAAGCAAGCCTCTGTTTACACAGAGTTTCACAACATAGTGGACATTTGAAGTCTCTGACAACTATGTATTTAGAAAATAATGGACCTAAATTTCAAAGCACATTCAAAAAGAAGATTTACATAGTGGTACCAGCACACATTACAACAGGCCATTTGGCCTTGGTCTCTTCTTTTCCTGCTTCTGCATAATTGTCCATCATTAGTAGTGTCATATTTCAAAGAAATTACTTCAAGTATTTGAAAAACAAAATAGATATTCCTGGCCCACCAAGAGAATTCCAGTTTCCAAAAATGCATCTCCAAATATGTATTTTTTATATATTTGTAAAATTACTAGAATCTAATACTTGAGAGACAAGTGACTGCAAGCACTGAAGCTGAAAGTGATGTGACAAACATGGCAGCACACTGTGGTGAAACAATTGAAGCTTGTAATTAATTTCTATCTTTAAATTCCCATCAGTAATGCTTTGTTGGAAGACTTTGACAGGGTGGAGCTATCAAGAGGGAGATTTTCAGTTGCAAAGGTTACAATACTGTTTGCATATTTACTATGGAGGCCACCACATAAAGATTCAGAACAATAAGCAAGGAAAACTTACACAGATGTGTATTAAATGAAATCTCTTCATGGTATTAGTATTCCTTATGAAACATATTTGATATTATAGGGATGGGAAAGACCTTTGTGTTTCAAGTTGGAAAGCAGGAAAAACACCTTGTAACATTCAAATGAGAGGTATAGAAAGAAACCATAAATAGGTCGCTGTAAACATTGTTCTAGGGATTTCCTTTATGAATCTCATCAGGCTGCAACAAGGCTCAAGTGAAAGGATTCTGAAAAAAGAGGCAAATATACTGGCAGACACAGAATTTCAATTTAATATCTATTCCACAAGAGGCTAGCTATGAGTGATTCCCAGTGTGATTTTCCTTTGAACACATTCCTGTTCCCTACCCTTTACAAGAATAGGGAAGAATATGAAATCAGTGTCTTGCTCCAGGTGTCAAATATCCCATGGCAATGACAAGCAAAAGAGGCTAATCAAGTCAAAAAATCCATTCTATTTCCTTATTAGAGATGTTTGGGCTATCATTTCCCTATTTATTTTAAAAGGTATAATTCACAAAGTTGAGGAACTTTATATGTACAGATACATACCTATGTCTCTGTGTTTATATTTTATATGCATGTACATATACACAGATAAACTTTAAATAAAAAAAAAAAAAGCAAGTACCCATTTAAAGGCTCAATTTATTTTTTCAACACTGAAGATGTGAGAAAATATTTGAAGATTCCATTAACTGCCTTTTTGGTTTTGTTTTGGGGTTTCTTTTGTTTGTTTGTTCGGTTGGTTGGTTTTGTTCATTTGGGGTTTTTTGTGTGTGTGTGTGTTTTTGTTTGTTTGTTTGTTTGTCGGTTTTGTTTGTTTTTTGGTTTTGTTTGTTTCCAAAAGAATGTGGACATCAGAGCTCATATATGTCCAAATAATAGCTGAAAGAAATGGCATACAGTCAGAAAGATCATAATAAATTCCTCTGAGCTTCTTTTATCCTTGGGCATCTTTATGTTGCATGTTTTCTTCTATTCTGGCAGAGTTTTAAGAATTACTCCAATGATGGCTGCCTATCAAACACAAGAGGCATTACAGTAGGCAAGTTAATAAGACAATCCAGTTCTGTTTCTGTGGTCTTCCAGTGGAGACTTTCTCAAGTATTTTATGTGTCACACAAAATATCTCAAGGGACCCGACAAACCCAAATGTGGCTTTTGCTGGTATTGATTCCATCCCTCCCCCCACCCCTGGGTATATAGGCAGCTGGAAAAACAACCTCTTACCTATACCTTTTACCTGTGGTTAAAGCTGAAGTCTCGTACCACAAAATTGTTCATGTGGGATCTCCCCATGTCTGTTACATTTTGGAATAGCTAAGGTTACTTGCTTCTACAGTTCTGCTGGAAGAAGGTTGCTTCAGAATGGCGTTATCCACTACTTCCTCTCCCTACTCTCCACCAATGTGTGGCTGTTTATGCAATGTGTTCTTGAGCACCATCTACTGGTACTGTTTTCATGTCTGAAATATATGCAGTCATAAAGCTGTAATGTTTCCTCTGGACTCAGTACTCCGGTATTCTGTCACCTAGATGCAGTGGAGTGCTGTGGTGTTTATGCAAGTTATCTGGCCTCATACTGAAATGAATGCTAATCTTGGCTGGGCAACAGAGAGATATAATATTTCTTAATACATAACAGTTACAAGAAGAGAAAAGCTGACAATTAGCATCTCTTTACTCATCTCCTGGAATGTAGTAGAATTCATCTTCTGTTTAATGCTACCTGTGTACCCAACAAGGAACTGCATTTTAAAGGCCTTATTATTAAGGACACCTAAGGTTTCATTTCAAATAGGTATAGTTTATTTCAGGGAAACAAGTATTAAATACTTTTCCAACTGTGAAGGAAATTATTATGCCAGTTTTATAGCAAGAGAAGTGATACCCCTGTAAAAATTGCTGATCTTAACCTGTTGACAACTCTAGTTAAAATGTGCTTTTAGTATAACAGTCAGTGCTGCCCCAGAAGACCTCAGTTTGTAATTTATTCATTCTTATTTCAGAAAGAGAGGGAGTCTATGCTGAGAAAGGAATAACACACTTTTTAAAATTCTGTCTCAGAGCTGCTAGCAAGAACTTTGATTTATTAAAACTGAAATAAATTCAAGCACCTAATTTTGGAGTCCCCAGCATCTGTTAGACTTGTTACTCCCATTTCAGATGCCTGTGACATTGGAACTAAGCTGGCTATTTTCTCATCCCTACAGCTCTATTCTCACACTGGAAGTGTGAAACTATAAAACTAGGATGGCAAATTATTTGCGATTAAATTTTTTGATAACTGTACCTGCCATATTTGTATGTGGTTAAGTAAAATACATCCCATTGCTAAAAAATCACTATCTATTGTTTAAGAGGAGTTTTCTTTATTTCTTTTTTGGCACAATGGCACTGAATCATGAGATCATTTGTTAAATGCTTTAAAAGTGTTCTTACTGGTAGTAGTAACATTTTCTCACAGGATCCAGCATGACATATTCAAACCAATTGCTGCAGTCCCAGTATATAAAAATCCTAGGGTTGAACCAAAACTCCATTTCTCTCAATAAATAGTAGGAAATTTTTAAAGAGTTAAAACAGGATGTGAATGCAATGGTACAGCTCAGAGTTTTCAAGAACTGGAAGCTCCATCTGGAACTCTGCTCTTTTTATTTCCTATGGAAATATTTTCCATAAATTTACCTAGTTGCTTTTTGAATAATTGATATTTTTTGCTCTTCACAACTTTTGTTTGGTAATGAAATTGAAAATACAGTTACATGTGCATAAAAAAGCCTATTACTTTTCAAATGTTTTAAATCCCTTGCATGTTAATTTCTTCTGATTTCTTTTTCAGTCTTCTATTACAAACCATTGAATGAAAATTTGATATTTGCTCTTTCCAGACCATTTAGAATGTCACTGATTTCTATGGTATACCCACACATAGGAAAAACATTACACAGCTGTTGATACTTGTGTCCTTTCCTGTGGAATCTCTCGTGGAAGCTTTCCTTTCTGCACTATGTCCTGAGCTTTCTTCATATGCAGTCCTTCTTGATGTGTGCTTGTGCACGCTGCTGACTGCCTGTGGGCTGCTGCATGGTTGCAGAAATATTGTGATTCCCCTTTTTGTATCTATTTTTGGATATCATACATTCACATGCACTGTTGTATAATAAAACTGAACAGATCAGCAGCACCACAGTTTACACATGTGAATATTGGAAAGTTTAGTTTCTATTTTCCTATCTTCTCCCATTCCTCTTAATCTCACTTCTTTTGTCCAAAGCATTTCTATCACTGCTATGTTTCTGCTCCTTTTACTGATCAGTATGAGTTATACAAAGGTCCAAATTGCCTGCAGACTAAATTTCAAGTATCATTACATTTAAACAGCTGAGGACTATATCTACAAATATACTCTTCTACTAAGACATTGGCCTCATTTCATTACTCCCACATTTCTGTTACTACTACTCTGTTGTACTACTATGAACTTTTGAACTTGGGTTGGGTAAAATCTAACAAAGTCAAAATTCATCTTTTATTCATCTTTTTGTGGATCATAAAATCAATACCACAGTTCAACACAGGTGGGGGCAGAGTTTTTTCTGCTGAAGTCCAGGCAAAACTGAATGTCAGCTGCAAATAAGCCTGCCTTCACAGAAGAAAAAAAATAATATATTTTTTAAAAGGAAAATGAGGATGACTTCTCAACATCCTCACTCAGGTACAGCACTCTACAGAGACCACACAGCTACCACAAAGTGCCAGACATTCATTACCACTTGATGGAAGACTCATTTGCCTTTAACTGGGTGTCCTGGTTGTTCAGAGGCCACTGACAGCTGTAAGTAACATTGTGCAGAGCAGAACATGGATGTTTTGATTTATTTATTGTGGCTGAATATTTTCAGCAAGCTACGGAAAAAATGTCAAAGTGATCTGTATATGCTTAACTAATTTGTAGTGCTGATTGATAGCCATGCAACCAGGATCTCCTAAATGTGAAATGATGTGTCTCAGTGGAGTTTTAACCTGTAAATAAAGTGAAAAGCAATTAATGAATTAAATTTACATTCTGTCCTGAGAGAGCAAATTGGGTTTGTTAAATTCCATCTGTATACCCTTCTTCAAATGTAGATCAAAATAGGCCAATTTACATTGCTCAAGATTTTATTGTTCCTGGTGTTTTTATCATTTAGGAAAAAAAAAATAGTCCAAACCCCAAATATTTTGAATAACATCAAAGGACATTTATACAGAATAATATACAGCACTCATATACTTCTGTCAATGATCTCTTAGGTACAGCCTTAGGATATTTATTTTTATTTGTTCTTGGAAAACTAGGATATTCATTCCCTGTGAAACTCACCAGGTTTATACTGGTAGCATCTTTCTAAAGTTTTACAAAATGACTCCCAAACAAAAATACATATTTTATTTCAATTGTGATTGTTAGTAGATTTTTGCCTGTTCTGGTGGATGTCTCATAGTCCTGTGGCTAAATAAATGGTCCCTGAGTTCTGTGCCCAGATCTGTTGTGGGTGTTAGTAACTCTTGGTGCAGAGAACATACTGAACATTATTCAGCAACACTTTCTATCACAGGCATAAATTTGATAACTATAATTGTCCTGAACATTTTCTTAGTTATTTGGTTTTGGTCTGAAATGGATCAGGACTGTTCCCAGAGTCAGTGACTATACAGAAACACAAGAATCAGGCTTTTATTGTTTCTCTCCTGTTAGTTACTGCCTTCCATTTCACAAACCTTAGCTGAAGGAAGTCTGGAGTTGGGTTTAGTGTGTCCTAAAATATCAAGAGAGAGCGAAAGTGAAAAACGTGGGCAATTTTAAGGCATGCTCTGTTTGCACTGGGACCACAATAATGATCACATAGTTATGCAGACATGGTTATGTTCAAAGAAATGAAAGCTGACTAAAAACCTGCCTTCAGGCAACAGATAGAATTCCATTTTTTATGCAGAGACCTTATTGTCATAAAACTTGAAGTGTGTGTAGTGCAGCAGGGGATACTACTTGAGGCACTACCTTTCCCTAGTCCTGTCTTGGTCAAACTCACTCCGAGCATAAGTACAACTTAGTTCTTGCTGAATTGATCTATACTCCTCCTAACAATGACCATCATCCCTAATGATGTGCCCTCCTGGGACCTTTTACCAGGACATGTGGTGATAGCACGTGGGATAATGGTTTTGAAGTGAAAGAGGGTAGGTTTAGATTAGATATAAGGATGAAATACTTTATACGTAAGGTGAGGGTGGTGAGATACTGGAATAGGTTGTCCAGAGAAGCTGTGGATGCCCCATCTCTGTAAGTGTTGAAGGCCAGGTTGAATGGAGCTTTGCGCAACCTGGTCTAGTGGGAAGGTGTCCCTGCCCATGGCAGGGAGATTAAAACGTATGATGTTTAAACTGTTTTTGAACCCAAAAAATTCTGTGATTCTTCAGAGTTTTATGGGATTTCTTGTAGGCCACCCTTCACAAGACACTCCAGCAGCTGTTAGCTGCAGGTCAAATGTCTGTTTTTGCATCTGATGTAAAATAGGTAGGGAGATATCAAGTCATTTGCAAAGGGTCTATTTCAGCTCTTGGGATAAGAAAAGGTTTCTCTATAACTGATTGCACAAAGTCTGGTGAGAGTCCCTTAGAGAGGAGCTGAAGTGTAGCTGAAATGGTCACAGAATAGTGAGGGGAAAAATACTCAGGTTCATTTCTTTTCAAGTGTCACGTTTATCCATTTCCTAGGTATTCAAGACTGGCAGTACCAACTTCTTGAGGCAGCTGACAGCTTGCAGAAGTTTCAGAAACCTTTCCCTGTCCCTAGCACTGGTCAAGGTTCAGTGAGATGTTCATCATGGCCTAAGAATGTCTGCTCTTTATATGCTGAAGGAAGTGGTGGAAGTGTGGCCATTTCCCCTTAAACTCTCCTAGAGCAGCCACAGGAAATCCGAGAGACAGTTTCCTTCATGAAACACTCAGTAGTGGCTGACGTATCTGCTAGAATGTGTGATTAAAGGCTCATCTGCCTAGACACAAAGAGGCAGAGGTAAAGCACTGGATGGGGAAAACCCAATAACCCAGTCAGGGAAACAAGCTCCTGCCCCGGCCACCCCATGCACTGGGAGTGACACCCACGGCTGTGTCTCTGGGACAGGCTTCCTGAAATCACCTACAGAATGGGAGTCACTGCTGGAGGGTATGAACTCATTAAGGGATGCTTAGGAAGATATCACAACACCCCTTATGGGATGTTTAGGCAGTAATCAAAAGTGAGGAAAGGGAGGATTAGGAAGAATTGAGTGCAGGAAAGTAGAAGGAATGGGTTAGCTGTGAATGTTTGGCAGATAAGTACGATTGTCTGGCCATGCCCTGTGCTTGATGCCTGCAGTCAGTCCTGGCTTCTCTCTAAACTCTGTTTTTACCTATTTTCCTATGTGAGGGGTTCTGTGTGCATCTTCATATATATCTCTATGTGTGCACATGTCTCTGTGTCTCTGTCTCACATGTCTTTGTGAGAGTCAGTGGCTGAGGATCCAGGGTAGCTGCTGGATGACACATGTGTCTAAACCTGATTATACACAGTGCATGTGCAGGTCTGCACCAGTGGCTGCAGCCCGTGGCCTCAGGAGCTCTCATGCCTGTAATGCAACTGGGGATACTGGGATCCAGGGACAGCTATTGGGCAGATAATGTCTGAGCCCAGTTGCTGGATGATCCACACTGTATGTATACGTTGTACACATATGTTTATGTGTGTGTGCCTGTGGGGAATACAAGCTTAGCCATGCTACTGGTTGGAACTGGACACTTGGAACAGCAGCAGCCCAACTCCTGTTGGAGTCCTGGATTTGGCAACCCTTAACAGTACCTATAGGAATGCACAGTCACAAACGAGAAATGAAAATATTATTGTCCGTTGCTGGAACATCCATTTCTGTTAGATTGGTCAGAAATAACTTAAAGAACTCCCTTTGCTTCACAATATAAAATCTTTGTGTGTGGTTACAAACTTATAAAATTCCGTGACCCAGACATTTGGACAGTTCATCTAGAAAATCTAAAGAAACTGGAGTTTGAAATTAGGGCCAGTCCATGTGCTGGTTCTTCTTTAGCCTTTGCAATGAGAAAGACTGCCTCAATGAGAAACTAAAACTTATTAGGGGAACATCTATGACCTTCTCTTTCTTCTGGTATGTTCTGAGAGAGTGAATATGTAAGCAGGCCTAACCAAACAAAGTGTCCTCTTTTAAATGATTTTCCTACAGTCATGAAAACAGCCTGCAGGTTGCAGAAACATGGACAGCAAATTAGAAAATAAGTCTTCCTTTGACTAGCAGACTTTGAGGCAACCTGTTTCTTCATGATAAAAAAAAGTCAAGTGTAGATATCTCAAGGAGTATGGCGTACACCTCTGTACTCCTCTGTGCACAACGTACACACAACCCTGCAGAACAAGAGCAGAATTATCAGGACTTATGGTAAAGGTGTTACAGTCAGTGAAAAGTAACTTCCTTCTCTGGGAACTCACTAGTACCAGTCTACACAAGGCTACATTAATCATTTCCTACCCAAAGTCTAGGACTTGATTGGATTCTGTAGGTTTTCATGGCCGTCATAATATCCATTTTCAATGTACATTTAAATAATAATGACAACAATACCCTCATTTTTCATTTTCTTCATCATTTGACTTTGTGAAAGTTCGGGTTGGCTCTCTGCCAACAGCCGAACCTCACAAGAAAGATTCCCCCCCTCCCTCTCCCGAAACGGCAAAAAGCAGCAAGAGAAAATTGAAGGAATATATATATATTTACATATATTAAATTTATATACTAGGCACAACAAGACAGGGACCCCCAAACCACCCCAGTAAGGGACAAGGGAAGGGAAAGGGGAGAGGGAGACAAAATAGGGAAAAAAAAAAAATAAGACAAAACAAATATATATATATACAATCTAAATTCAGAAATTAACTCAGTAAATAACAAATACAATAGTAAATTCAATACTTTCCTTAGAAAGGCAGATTCTTAACCTTCGCCGCCGGCCCAGGCAAAACAACCCCCAGAGCAGGCCTCGCTGAACACAGATAAGCCAGGCCCAAACACCGGGAGCTCGTCAGCGTGCGAGCCCGAGAAGGAAAAGAAGCAAAAAAGGAGAGAGAACACCTCCTCCTTCGGTTTATATACACCTGATTACGTAAAGAGATGGGATGGAATACTTCCTAGATCTTGACCCTGGTTACCAAGGAAGGCCTACAAAAAAAACAACCCATCACAGACTTCCACTAAGTTCTGATACATATTGTCTTGAGTTTGGTGAGAAGTCCAAAAAATAAGTACTTAAATTTTTTTCCTTATTGTTGATTTCTCATTGGTTTTGCAACACCTTGGCATTATGAAATTGGAGTATTTTGCATGTCTTACTGTAACTGTTAGTCTACCTTGAAACCAACAGGATTTTTAAATTTTTTTCTCTCCTTTATTATGTATCAATATCACTGATCTCATGACTTGGAGAATTGCTTCCTGCTGTTCAGAACAAGACAAACAGAAGCCATTCCTCCTCATAGGTCCTCTATGATTTAATTGCATTGCGGGAAAATGTGTGTTCTAGGAATAGCATCTAGATTTCTCAAAGCATAATAATTTATTACACTTTGAAAGAAATATTATTTTTATATTAACCTTTATTCTTGAAAAGTTTAAGCATTAGTTGTTACATACAGAGCACCAAATACTGTAAGAGGCATCATACATTTTTCAAATCTTATTGAAGCTACAGAAATAGTAGCCTTTATCCTATCTGTATAGATGCAATCTGTTTGTTTCCCCTACGTTATATACAGAAGATAATGTAAACCAACTGTCTGAAAAATATGTGGCAATTAGTCTAACTGCTACCTATGAGAGATCCATACACATGGTGTAAAGAAGGCACACAGTAAAATTGCTGATTATTTATTTTATTGCACTCTGAAAGAGACAAGTCAGCACTCTATCTGTGAAGATTTTGATTTTATGACATTTGTGATGAGCAAGTAGGTTGTAAAGGCTGTATATGTGGAGACAAAAGCACATTGAAAGGGTTTCTTTTTCTTTTTTCAAAGGAACTTCACCTAACAATTCCATGAAGTGTGCTGCTTCTGTAGATGGAGGAAAATCAAGAATTCAAGGCATTCCCATACGGTACAAGGAAATGTTACTTACATTCTTACTACTTTGTACCTTGCCAAGGCAATTACACACCATGAATTGAGTTTCAAGGTTGGTCACCTCCTGAAATTCTATCAAAAGCATTGGGGTATTTGTCATCTATTTTTTAAACCAATTCCTACAGTCTAATAATTATATGTGAATTTCTGGTTTGATTTTGAAACATATGTCTTCTAGCTCTCCAGACTGTAGCAAAAAGTCAATCTCATTTTGGAACAGTACATACTTGTTCAAGCAAAGGACTCCAAACTTACCAGTAGATCTGCTTTTAAGGATTGTGATTTGGGGAAAAAGTTTTACTTGGAAAAAAACCCAGACAAACCAAAAGTAACAGAAACANACAATAGTGAGTTTTGTATACATCAGGGAGTCCATGGAGTACTTATATAGACAAGTACTCACGCAGTCACGTTGTGACTGTAGCAGGACAAAGGAGACCATAAGATGTAGATCTCATGACTGTATGATTTGCTTCTTGGAAATGCTTACCATTCATAGAGTAGTAACTAACTGTAGAGCCCAGGAAAACAGTCCAGAAGTGGTGAAAATGTGCCCATTTGTTGAGAGAAACTGAGCAAAACAGCTGTTTTTACATAAAAAGATGGAAATAAGTAATTCCTTTTCTGACTGGACATAGAAGTAATGCCTTGAATTTTTTTTAAAAAGGGATATTTAGCTTGTTGACACATGCTATTTTAAGACTATTGATACAGCACCTTATATTTCTGTCTCCAGTTATTTGATTTTACCTGTCTTCTAGGGACTATTGCCCCATATCAGAGGAGATATATTGGAAGTGTGAAACCTCCTTAGATCCCCTGATGCAGTCTAGCTGCTTGGTTCAAACTAGCCCCTACAAAAGCTTAACTTTATGCCATGAATTTTCAGAAGGTACATAATTCAGCTGTAGTCTCTCCTCTGATGTAGTCACACTGATTAATTGAAACAGTTACAAGTTTTGGTGGATAAGTCCCAGAAGATTTAGTTGTTGGAAATGTACTGGCTCTAGAAAAAGGCATTACTGGAATTTCTGCTTTAACACCAAAGTTCCCACCTGTGCTCATCAGGCTGAACTGCTACAAGTCTGTCCTAAGTGATAACACCCTCAACTGCTGCAAGTAATCTGCCCAGGCTGTGAGGCTTTTAATAAGTACACTAATGGTATCAGCAGCTCCAGACAGACATGCTCAGGTTGTATTTTCAGGCTTTGCTTTGCTACATGGAAAGGCAGAAGATTTTTTCTTTTTGTAGCAAGAGACTGCTGACTCTAATCCTATTCTGCTGCTGTGAGAGTTTCGATTCAGGAAACTGACTCTGAGGAAGGACCTCCATGAACCTATGCACTCAACACAAACCCATGCCCTCATGCATATGGTCTTGCCTCAGACTCCCCCAGACTCAGGGTCTTGCCTGCACATTTTCACTACAGTGCTGCAGTCACTATACCTCTATAGAATGTGCAAATGCCCTTAAATCTCCTAATCTGGTGTTGGCTGTGCCTGGAATGGGAGGGTTGGTGAAAAAGGGGAGTGTTCATTGCTCGCTGCTCTTGAACCCTGCAACTTCTTTGGAGGTTTCACATTAGAAGGGACCCAAGGGACATCCTCCAGATGCCACATAGTTCTGTGCATCCTTATCATTGTATAACTTGGTGTGCTAGATCCATCACGTCCTTTAGTACATGCCTTGTTGCACATTCATATCCTCAGAAAGCAAGGAAAATTGAAAGCTGATAAGTATTTCATAATCTTATGCTGAAAATGAGACACAGAAGCAGTTTCCAACCTGCTTCTTAATATGTAAAAGTGCCATTCTGTCCTGCTGTGAAAAAAATACATATGGAACTATCAAAGATGGCATTTTATTCTATCTTTTAGGCAGTCTTCAAAAATCAAAATGCAATGATGTTTCTAAACTTCAAAATTACTCATATTGTTTTATGACATATGTAAAAAGAAGAACTGCAGAGGTATTGCCTTCAATAAAAGGCATCTGTTTTTCAGCTACAGTATTCTTGTTTTCTTCTTAATTGAAATGTACATGACAATGTATTTGTGAGCTGCTTTCTGAAAAGTGGCCCTTTCCCTGTTCAAACAGAAATGCGTGTAGTGGAGAATGGGGAAGGGAATCGATGCTTTGATTAAAATTTTAATTATTGGAGAAATCATTGTTTTTGTACAGTTTTCCCTGTGCCCCCACCCTTGGGCATTATTTGTTCCTCTTTAAAAATATCCTGCAATTGCAGCTTTGGGGATTCATTGTATTTTTATGGCAGCTCTTTAAGCAACTCTACAATTATTACATTCTGGTGTGTGAGTGATTCAGTATTATCTCTTAGGCTTTTATGATCTTGTTCCCCAATCAGCGCTTTTGTGTAACAAGCTAGTGAAATTAGAAGTATGATTAGAAAAATGTGACTACATTATCTAAAACTTACACACACTTTTGTATTGCTTCAGCTTTCTAAGACCCAAGGGAACTGACAGCGATTAGTATCTATTTCTTGTGAAGGTACAGTTGGGAATAAGAGTGGTTTGAATAAGTGAATGAACCTTATTATGACAGAAACTCCAATAGAGATGTGCATTAGAGTATATTGAATTCCATTTTTGAAACCACAGGAAACCTTTGCATAAGTACTCACATTTCTGCATGGACTAAGCAAATAGATTACTGCAAATAAAAAAAGGAAAAAAAAAAAAGAAAAAGAACATCTGAGAGCCAATAGTCCTTCCCATTTCTGTTTTTATTGTAGTACATTACAGATGTTATTACACAGTCAAAACATTGTTTTATCTTTGTGAGTGTAACCAGGACAGGTATAAACCTTTAGCAACATGGTTATTCTCTTGGAAAGATCCAAACACCCACATTTAAAAACAGTGTCTATTTTGCAAGCCTTAAAAAATACAGCTCTTCTTACTGTGGACTGAAGTAAAAAAAAAAAAAAAAAAAAA
>VXBX01008449.1:583275-630882 GCA_013400415.1 Scytalopus superciliaris | reverse complement strand
TTTTTTTTTTTTTGGAAAGCATTTATACCTCCACTCATACTGTTCTGTTCCTTCCTTAGTTATGACATATTCATCCAAAGTTGTAAGGACCAGTACTGCAGCATTCAAAAGGCACCTGACTTGTAGTTGAGTACTGTCTTGATGATTGCTTCTTTCTAAACAGATTGCCAGCTAGGGCCAGGGAAATGAAAGATGATTGTGTAGATATTTGAGGAAATGACTGCAGAAGAAGAAGGAGAAAGGAGTAATCAGATGTGGCACATGTGTAGAATAACAGAGACTTTTCTCCATGTTCAGTTATGAACATGTAAAGCACTTCATCAGACCTAAAAATGTAATTTAACAGATCATTTTATAACCTTTCACTGCATATTGTAGGGATATTTAAAAATCACTACTAACCCAGACATACATTTCTAAATAAGATTACAGGAAAGATGTGCTGAAGATGTAAGGTTTCCTAGAAGGAAAAAGTAACACCGATACACTGAGGACTCTTCTAATGACATAGCCACGTTACTAGTCTTGCATATTTGGCAACATGTAGATGAATACCTTCAATTCCTCATAAATATGACTCCAGTCAATAGTGGCATTCCCCAAGGTTCAATATTTGGGCCACTTCTGTTTAAATGATTTTATTCATGATCTGAATGAAGGGACTGAGTGCACCCTCAGTAAGTTCATAGACAGCACTAAGTTGTGCAGGAGTGTTGATCTGATGAGGGGTAGGAAGGCTCTTCAGAGGGATCCAGGCAGGCTGGGTTGGTGGGCTGACAACAACAGTATGAGGTTGAACATGACCAAGTGCCAGGCCCTGCACTTCAGTCACAATAACCCCACACAGTGCTACAGGTTGGGGGAAGAGGAAATGGAAATTATCTCAGTGGAAAAGGATCTGGGGGTGCTGGTTGACAGTTGGCTGGACATGAGCCAGCAGTGTGCCCAGGTGGCCAAGGCCACTGGCATCCAGGCTTGTATAAAAAATGACATGGCCAGCAGGACTATGGAAGTGATTGTCCCCCTGTACAGGTGAGGCTGCATCTCAAATCCTGTTCAGTTCTCAGCCCCTCACTACAAGAAAGACATTGAAGTGTTGGAGAAAGGCAGTGAATCTGATGATGAGTCTAGAGAGTCAGTCCTGTGAGGAGAAGCTGAGAGAACTGCAGTTGTTTAGCCTGCAGAGGAGGAGTCTCAGGGGAGACCTTATCCCTCTCTACAGCTATCTGAAAGGAGGTTGTAGCAAGGTGAGCAGGCAGGACAAGAGGAGATGGCCTCAAGCTGTGCCAGGAAGGGTTTAGGTTAGACATCAGGAAGAATTTCTTTATGGAAAGGATTGCCAAACATTGAAGTGGACTCCCCAGGGTGTTCAAGAAATGAGTGGATGTGGCACTTAGTGCCTTGGCCTACTTCACAAGGTAGTGTTTGGTCAAAGTTTGGGGTCTGTGATCTTGGAGGTCTTTTCCAACCTAAATGATTCTATGACTCAAGCATATTGTAGGCAGAGAAATATGATACTCCACTGCAACACAAACTATGGATTTTGAAACAACTGATATACACTGCATCATACCTTCCTTTATCTTTTAATTCTTCAGTAGTGTATAACATTTTATGGTTTATCTGTATACTCACTAGTTTAACTGCACTTCTTCAAAGGATGAGAGTCATGAATATTTCATATTCTTGTGCAGTTCCTTTTCTACAACAGATGATGACTTTTTTCCTCTTTTCTTTTTCTTCTTTTTAGCGGAAAGACAGCAGTGTGAAGCATGCTCTTCATTCTACCAGGCTGAACTCCGTCATGTGTACTGTTTCATGTGTCCTATGGGTACTTAATGATTTCTGAGGAGTTTTCCTAGATTTTTAAGGAATTCTGTTAGAGCACTCAAAAATTTACATAATAAAGGAAATGAAGGCTATGTTAGGCAGTTTATGTGTTGTCTAAATATTCTTACATCCACAAAACCTGTTCTTTTCTAGGCTGCCACTACAAAGTGTTGTCTCTATACAGACAAAGGCCACATATATGAAATTATGGGAGTTTGCTCTCCTAAGGCTGCCTGTGGTAATGGGATTAGCTGAGAACCATTTTGCTATCTGTATTTTTCTTGCCCAAACGACCCTTTTTCCCTAAGTTATTTATTAATTCCTTTTTTTCTTAAATTTCAGTCCTGCCTTCTTTTAAATACCATCTACTCCCAGGATAACTATATTTCCCTTAAATATGCTTCACACTTGCCTCAAAGAACATATTAAATTCATAAAAGAAAGAAATACAGTTATGTAAAAATGTGAACATAATAAAAAAACCAGCAGATGTTTCAAAATGTATCTGATAAAAGCAGGTCTATTGAGAGGGGGATGAAGGAGGAACAAGAGGAATCAGTGCATCAGCCCCAGGGAAAAGAGTGGACTAAATTAAAAAGGCAATTAAATGCTGAATCTCCACCTTGTCAATGAGCTTCTATGGCAGATAAAAGTGTGACGACGAACAACACACTCATGTCTATTGTTTTAGAACAATGAAATGTGTCCTGCTTGTAATGCTGTTGTTTTAAGCATATCTCATAGTTTTTCCATTATTGTATGTGAGCTCAACAAACATAGACAACAGACAATGTGGTTTTGGCATAAGGACAAAGAACTCTTTGCTTTAGCTAGTAGCAAATTGCTTTCATTAAGAACAAATGGTCTTGGAGCAGTTTTCTGCTGTGTGGTCTCCACAAGATGTCAAGCACAAATGGTAGCCCAATGTTCTCTCTTTGAACAATGGAATAAAACAAGATGGAGACAAGTATGTGGCTTGATTTAGTCCTTGTGGCTGGGTAAAAGAACTTGCAGTCTCCATTCTAAAAATAAATATGATTAGAGTGTTACTTTAACAGTAACTAGAAAGGAATTAAGATATTTTAAATGTAACATAATTGAAATGGTGATTTGCTCAGGATACTCCATTTAGCAGTATCCTGGTTGCGTTTCTCAATGTACTTTAAATGATACCTTTTGTGATGTTATACAGCAGCACTTGACTGTACTGAGGCAAAATGTCTGTCAGCATTCCTGGTCTATCTATATTTTCAAGAGTGTGTAGTGTAGCTTGATACTCCTAAAATACATTGCCTTCCCCTCCTCATGAAAGAAGCATTCAGCTGATATGCAAACTCAGTTTCTGATTAATAGGTTGTTATTGAGCATGTAGAAAATACAAGCTTTTTTTTTTTTCTTTGTTGCTTTTCTCTCTCCTTATCTTTTTTTTTTTTTTTTTTTTTTAAGTGTTATTTAATTTGGAGTGAAGATCTTCACACTTAGGCATGAGGAATAACTGTCACATTGTAACATGAAATGTGGCTTTGGGATGTTTCAATATAGAAGTGACAGCAATATGGTATTTAAGATCTGAAAAATTGCATTAGATCATGTGTTCTATCCTCTGTTTATAATAATATTTCTTGAAGTATATCACCACATTACTTCTTGACTGCATTTGTAATCTTTGTTTTGGAAGTTCAATATTTTAGCTGTATAAGATCAATTTAAATTTCAGCTCCAGATGCAAATGTTGTCTGAAAAATCTAATAAGACTTGGGCAGGCAAGGGTTTTTAAAACTCTCTGGTTCTACAACATGGGCCTAATACAAACACCATGGGAAAAAAGATGGAAAAGCCAGGCAGCAGGTTGGCTCAGCAGCATTAAAGACTACATATTCTCTTTCTGCCAACACCAGAACTGTAGAGAAAATTAGGAAGGAAAGAGATGATATGTTATGCACAAAAGCATGCCTTCTGTGCTTCCTTTCACAACATAGCTGATGTACATTGAATAGCCTAGGGTTAAGTCAGGGATTTTTTTCAAGTGAACATTATTCTTATATTTATTGTTTTCCACATAGCATATTTCATAGTTACATTATTAATAACTCAATAAAAAACAAAAATAATCATTCTCATTGTCAGGAAAAAAGGAAACAGTATCTTCATGAAGAGAAGGAAAAAATATTTTAAAAAGTCATAATAAATTCAATCTCCATTGCAGTTGTTGTTTAAAAAAAAGCAAGAAGAGAGCTTTATCTGCTGTAAAGGTAAAAGCTGAATCTCTTGAAAATATAGAGCTTTGGGGAAATTTATAAGAAAGTACAGTGATAAGCATGAGGGCTGGACCATGTTAATAGGAATGAAATTTGAACCCCTATGAGCTTCAAAAAATAGTTCACTGACTCTAGGTGCTGTGAAAAGACACTGAAGGACATATACTCTTATAACAAAAATAAAAACTAATAAATCTAATAAAACCTCCTGGAGTTCAAATATTTTATGATTTTATTTTTCAAGCCCCTGGAGAACATGTTTCCTTTATATTTATGTTAAACTAGGAGTAGAAATCTCAGAAAGTCAGAAACAAAGTCCCAGCTTGAAACAAAAGGCCATGTTGCTTTGGACACAAATGGGGATAGCATTTCTTTCCATTTGTTTGAACTAGACAAGAGCTGGGAAGTTTCCAGGATTAGGTATTGTATTTTTGGGGACTTTTTTAAAGAAAACACTTGAGAATCTAGGGATGATTCTAGTTATTTCAGCCAGGGATAGCTGTGCTGTGAAGTCAAGCTCTCTTTCCAACTGATAATACACTCTAAATCAGAGGTGATTCCTGGAACCTACTTGGGTTTAGTAAGCAAAAAAGGTTAGATGTTTTGCACTGCTCTGAGGAAACAATGCACTGAACACCTTTGAAAAAGTGCAATACGCAATCCCTGAGGTACTGATCTGGGTTCTCACAGCCAACATGCCTGGATTTTATTTTATTTTTTTTTCACTGTAGCTCTTAGAGTTTTGCATTTGGCTGCCCTGTAGAATTCATCTAGGCTTCCTGGACATAGAAACATAAAATCATTATGGTTGGAAAAGACCACACAGGTCATTAAGTCCAACCTTTAACTGAACACCACCATATCAACTAAACCATAGCACTATGTGCCATGTCGCTTCCAGGGACGGTGACTCCACTGCTTCCTGGGGCAGCCCATTCCAATGCTTGACAATCCTTTCAGTGCACTTGATCTCCTCCTTCACATCATCAACAAAGATATTAAACAGGGAGGTGTTTATGTTTAAGCGACTTCCTCAACTTTTGTTTCAATATGGAGAGCTGAAGATGTGCATGGTGGTCTGTTACTGAAGTTGAATTGCACCGAACTTTATTTATAAACATGATCTTTGAACTTGCTGAATATTCAAAATACAAAGCTTATCTGGACAATTACCACCATAACAGTGGTGATGTTTCAATGTTTTTTTATTCAGAAACTCTTGAGTAGAAACTTGAAGCATCGCTTTCAAATAAGTGTATAGCAAAACATGCAAAAAAAGTTGAACTGTGTCAAGCACTCTCATTGTGTGTATAGTGCAACGTCTTTTTTTTTTTTATGTAAACTTAGATTGTAGAGATTAAGAAAACAGCATGTAAAAGTCTCATTATGTCTGTGTTGTTTTTTTAGAAAATAAAGTATTTCAACTTATCCTGAAAATATTTAAGCTACATATTTGGAATGCTATCATCCTGTGATTCTGTAGGAGGGAAAGTGAAATGCAATATGGGACAGGTTATATCAAAAGTAGAGAATTATCATACTGCTGCCCAATAACTTATATGTTGAAGCCAAGATCAATGCCTGATAAACTTGATTACTACCCTAAGCTTCAAGTGAAACATAGCACTGTCTGAAATCAGAGAATTCAGATACTAGTCAGAAAAAGGAAGTTTGAGCTAGGAAGGTTTTCTGTGCTTCTGCCTCAAACATGATAAACCACAAAAAAAATCAATTGCTATGTTTTCAAGAATTCTGAAAGACTTCCCACTGCAAAACAGATGTCAGAGAGGATCCTACCTTGTCTTGGCAGTAAAGATGAGCAGTGTTCAGCAAAAAGTAAGTAGAATTTGAATTCCCAAATCTGTGTGTGGCCATAAATGGCAAATACAATCTTGATACAAGATGAAGGCACTGGCTTTTCCCATCCAACAAGCTGGCAACACTTTTGTGATATGAAAGACGTTAGTTCAGAAAATTCTTAGAGCATGACAATTCAGGTTGTTCTTAATGTAATGATTTCACTAAGGATATGTCAAAGATAAATATGATTCACAGAGAACTAAATAAACCAAGAATTATTATTGGTTATTAAATGGTTAGTAGAAAGCAGTTTCCTCTAAAATTTTATAAACTGGCTTTTGTGCAGATCTTGAAGTCCTAAATTTTGGGTTGTAATAATGTCCAAAATTCCACTTCAGGCAATCATTTCTTTTAATTAAATTACAGTAATTGAAAAATTATAATATTAAAGAACACAATTTCAGTGTTGCTACTCTTTTGCAAACTCCAGTCTAAAACTTTAAAGGAACAAGAGGTGGAATAAATTAAAACTGGAAGGTTTTTACTAGTATAATGATAATTAAATGAAGAATTTGCCCTTGCATATCTGCACAGAACATAAATAGTGAAAGGCAGAAAATGTTTTTCTCATATAATGTCACTTTAGTTTTGCTTATTACTGCTTCCTTCATAGCTTACTCTACCACACACAAAACACCTATTTCTGAGAGTATTTGACTTAATAGAAATAAAAATTTATCAGCTAGAAGAAAATGGAAGGGTATTCTCAATACATGGTAGATATGCAAACGTAGTTATACAGTGCAATTGATGAACTAATATTGCTGAATCCATGTGTTTATGTTCTACCAAGGGCATCTTTTTATGTCCATCTACATGTCTGCATCCAGCCACATTGAAGGTGTCCCGTTGGTGTGCACAACCCTCTCTGTGAGCTGTGCTATGCAGGTACTGGCACATCTGCCTCTGCAGTTTCCCTGCCAGTGAGAGCAATTCTTATCTGAAAACTGCTGAACTCAGATAGCAAAGCTCCTGTGACTATGTGCAAAGATTATGCAACACTAGCTGGAGAGGGATAAATGGATCCATGTACGTCCAGTGTTGCTTTGTCAAAAGCAATGCTAAGAAATAGCTTGGCACAGAAGAAAAGTACTGCTGAAAGCAGCATTGCACAAGGACTGGTTATCTGAGATGTAGATGTGGCACAGTTGTTATTAGAGCAGGTAGGAGTGCTATCTGTGTGCTGTGTAAATATGCAAAGCCATTTTCTATTATCCATCAAATTCACCTTGTAAAAGGGATAAACATGGATCTTCACATGACAAAAAGTTAAGAAAAATATGTGTTTGGATCTACCTGAAAAGTTATTAGCAGACTCCAAAGTCTGGCAAGTTTCGTTATCAGACTAATTTCATGGTGTGGTAAGTCACTGGACTGTGTGACAGATATGAGGTACAATTTGTTCAGGCATTTTCTGGAGTTTTCTGGTGTACTCTCTCTAGAAGTCTCTAAAAGCAGTGTTTATTATTAAACCATATTTTAATCTGTAAGTGTTAGTAAGCAACTAGATAATATGCATATTAATTTAAAACAAAACAAAACAAAACAAAACAAAACAAACCCTAAACATAAATCAAATCTTCCCTTCTTAACCACAGTTAGATTGCTCTGCAGAGGCATTTCTTATATCCAGATTTACTTTTCAGTCAAGCAGCATTCAGTTGTACCTGAATTAAGCTTAACACTGTGCCCTGCAGAAAGGCTGTGCTAATCTCCTAGGAAAGTGTCATTCTTTCCACTGCCTCTTAAGACTGCTACAGAGACAGTCTCTTGAGCTAATACATCCATTTTGCCTCCCACCACCTCTGTTTCCAGTACTGCAGTTTTTCTGCTTTCCATGTTAGTCTGGCTCTGCCTGCCCTCCTGAAACCCAGATCAAAATGGAAGAGCAGTTCTTAGAGAACAAGCAATTATCCCAAGTGGATGTAATTACACCAGAATGCAGTTGGCAATGGAGCTCAGGAAGCCACAATAAACTGTAAACAAATCCACTAAATAATCATGCTCTCTATAACAGATTGGCTTTTGGTATACTGACAAGCCTTATAGAGTTTAATGTTACACAACTATTTCATATTCTACTTAGCATAAGCATTGCTATTTTGTTTTTCTGTGACCATATTAGCAGATAGTCATGGGTCTGAAACTTCAGGTTTTGCCATGCCAAATAGCAAGATTGGACAGGTGGGCATCATGCTCATGTTTCAGGTTATGTTCTAACATCTGCAAGAAATCTGGACTTTTCCCGTGTGAAGTCTTGAGTAAAGTCCACACCCAGACGTCTACTGAAGTAAATGATACCAAGTATTTCAGAAACAATACAGAAAGAAAACTAAGGAAATCTGCTCTGATTATTACATAAAGTAAGCAGGACAGATAGCTGAAGAAAACTTAAGGCTTTTTCATTTTTTAATTTGTTGTGAACAGACTATTATTGATCCAAAGAGGCAAGCCATTTCAATACATTGGGAAATGTGGTTTGCAATAAAGAAGAAAAAAGTTTGCTGCTATTGGTAGTAGTCATAAATTGTTAAACAATGTATATGTCACAGTAGTATTATAAAAATTGAGTCGGGAGCCCTGACAATAGAGCTTTGGATGCCATTTGCACCACGAAAAAACTGTAACTGAAGAATATTCTTAGTCTTATTGATATTTTCTGATTAATCTCTACAATCTTCTGTAGATCATATAATTTGATCCTTAATGAACCATTTGCTTGAAAAAGTTGAGGGCATGGAAGAGAATGTCTCAATCTGGATATTTTTCTTCAGTAAGGTCAATCAACTGGCTTAGTAAAATAGAAAAATCTTGAAAGATTTATTAAAACCAAGAGAAAATTTCTAAATATTTAGAAAAAAAGTTCCTTCTCCCTTACTTTTTGGTTTTCTCCTCATCTTCACTAGGAAGAGGATGATCAGAGTCCAAAAAATGCACAGAAATGTCAGACTGCTACCAAGGGATTTTGAAGTTTTTTAACCACCACAATTCAGATAGATTTTAAGTAATCCTAAAAATTGCATTGCTTGTGTTTGAATTGCACAACATTCTCTTGCCATCAATTGTATTCCCTTTGTTTTTGATACTATAATAATACTAAAAAGTGAAAATAAGTTCTATCCAACCATTAACACTACTTTTCTTTCATGTTGCTAACAAGATCTTTTCATTTCAGATCTTTGTAACATAAATCTTTAAAGACATGCTAAATTCCTGTAGCCAGTCAAGAGTATATGAGGAAAAGCATACTTTGTTAATTACATCTTTCATTGAATTTGTCACACACACAAGAGCTCTGTAGCAGACAACCAAAATAATAAAGTAATTATTCCCTCACAAATTATTCCATCGCTGCTATTACACCAATGGAATTCTGGTAGATTGACAGGAACACTGGTGAGCTGTTGTTTAATTGCAATTTCTTTAATTAGCTGATGGATTGTGAGTTTTTGTCTCCTTTGAGGTTCTGTCTGAGGCATGATCCACTTACTAGTCTCATTTTAGTGTTTCTCACTCAGCATTATGCCCACTTGCGATATTATGATGTGGACATTAGTCTTGATATCTTCAATAGTGTGCTGTAGTTTTGCAGATATTTGGTCTTTTCTTTTCTGCGGAACATTCAGTTCAAAACCAAGCAACAGACATTTTTTTAATTCCATTTTTAGAGAAGTTTAAACTAAATTTGATTCTCTTGCCAATATTCATTTTCTGCTATTATCATTCCACCTCTAACACCATCTTCTTCCTTCTACTTTCCTCCCTCCCAGCACACACATTGGAGAATAATAAGGAACTTTGAAGCACTGCACTGGATGGCTCACTGTGCAATCAAGAGTTGAGTAACTCCTCCCAGTGTAATCTCTGTAACTCAAGAGCCTGTTTTTCCTCCAATATGGGATTAAATAGAGAGTTCAGTTTAAAACTAAATGCAGAATCTTTCCAAAGGCCATTTGATAAGACTAATATTTCAAGAGTGAAAACAATATAGCTGTGCTTTTAGGAGAAAAATAGTATTAAAAATCTACTGCATTAGTTCAAATCTATTGAACTGAAAAGTTTTCAAGAACAAACATCAACTAAAAAAACTCTTCGATTCCACTTTTCCAGCAGCGTGCTGCTGGCAACAGAAATGTCACTGAATGCAATTGTCCTTGGAGTTCTTAGGGTTACAAGGATATTACATCACCTAGCAACAGAAGCATCTATTTAGGATACAAGGCTCAAATGCATTCTTTTAATGTGTTGTAGATCCCCCAGGATATACACAAATAAACGCACATAGAAATCCACATAGTTTGCAAGGCAGTCTGTTTGTTTGTCCTTGATGCATCAGTGCTTTTCATTTGGAAGACTTTGACCTTTTGCAAGCAAACTGGTAACAGTCTCTTTATTTCATTTATGTGTTAGTTTGTTTGTTTATTTATTTATTTTCAGGCCTAAAATATGTGCATAGAGATTCACTTACTGTTCTTTGTAGATCCTTCCATCCAGCCCATTGTCTTTTCTTCAGAATGAGATTTTATTGAACTTTGGAACCTTGTATATTTAGTAATTAGAGTGGGGTGAACAACAAGCTTACTGTCTTGCAGGAAACTTTTTTTTAAATTTTAATATATTTTTTAAATTTTAATGTAGTATTTAAGTTCTCAGCAAACAGAAGTTCTCAGTCCAGAGTGTCCTCAAACACACTGGTATGTTGTGGGTTTTTCAGTGAATACCAGGATGGAATATTACAGAATGGCCTTAAGACACTCTCAGAGTCCCTGCAATCAGGTGTTTCGTCCTCATCTGCCCTGTTGCCATGGATCTTGTAACTCTGTAGGCTTAGGTCAGATTCACCAGGAATGAAGAGTCCTTCACAGCATCAGTCAGAACAATGAAATGGTTATCCAAAGAAATATTGATAAATCTGGATCCACTTTGGAAATCCATGAAAAATCTCTTTCTGGGTATTAAATGACAAAATTCAATACTTTATTCTGTTTAGTCTCTACAATCCTTTGTAGTCTGCAGTTAGCTGTAGCTTACAGAATACCACGATGATATATGGTGAGTTCCACAGCCTGGAGTACATACTAGACTTTTATTAATCTCATTGAGCTGAAAAATGTGTGCGTGGGGCAGAGCAACCTGCCTTGTCCTTAAGCTCTTATGACTCAGAAGTGAGTTCTGTGATTCACTAAGTGTGTCTCTTCTCTTTGTGCTTTGTACTTGGGTTTCCAGTCTGCTTCTTTACTTTCAGGACAGATTTTCAAAGTTGTTAAACATCTTTGGAAACCTTCCCATAATCCTGTGAGGTTTAAAAGCAAAATCTTTTCCCATGGACTAGCCTAAATTTATTTTTACCATTCTTAATTGATAACTGTATCATCAAAAGCTGAAGCATAGGTAAAACCAGAGATGGACTGAATCGGGATTTGAAAACCTATGCAGATCAAGATGCTGGGTGTGAACATGAATCCCAAATCATTCTAGTACTTCTAGAAATCCATGTGATAGTGCAATTGTAGCATCAACAAAATTAAGTGGACCAGGGATCTCACACTGCAGAATTCTGGTCTTTAGAGCAGCTTCTAATAGATTTTCTATTCAGTATGAAGAACAGAATCTAGCCTAAGAAGTTCCTCTAGTTTATGCCATCACTGGTGTTGCTTTAGAAAATTATGAGTGTATCCATGGCATAAACGAATACTTTACACCCAAAGACTATCATAAGGAAGCAAGAGTTTTGTTGGTCAGGTAATTGATAGACTTTTTCTCTCAGATGTCCAAAGTTTTAGTCACTCTGGAAAGTCTGATTATTCTACCCTGTTCACATCATGTAGTAATAAAAATAACAATACTTTCAATTTAGTTTATATGGAGGATTAGGATATAATCTAGACCCATCGTAAATATACCAAAAAGTAGATCTTGTTCTCTAAGCCAAGCACACAGACATTACTATAGGCTAACATACTTACAGGGTTTATATACAGAAGTCTCTTGGAGATAACTAGCTGATATATCAGACAATTCTCAAAGACTGATTATTAATGCACCAAAGCCATATAAATTCAGTGAAACAATCAGAAGACATTAAAGAAAGGCAGCTTTATGTCTACTTCGGGCCTGTTCTTCATATGATATAAGTCAAGACAAATCCCTGTCACATCATATTTTCTTGCTGTGGGATGATTTGAGGGAAATAAGGGGCCCACTTAGCTCTTTGTGTAGCTCATTTAAAATAACCCAGATTAATGGGACCCTGTCTATTTTACCCTTGTAGGGAATGATAAATATTAAGAATTATTATTGAAGCCATTCAGCTGCCCATTAATAATACATTAGTAAATACCATATGATCAAATTCCATTGAAGTATGTTTTTTTACAGCAGCTTGCAGCTGAGCCAAGTGTTAGCTTAAATACCAGCCATATTTCATTCATGAAGGGTAAGGGTCTTGCTAGAATCTACAAGTATAGAGGATGCAGAAGGGAGAAAAAACAGGTCCCAAAATACCTGAAATGCTATTGTGTCAAAGCTGAGGAAGGAAGCATGGAGAATATTTTCCAAATGGGCAGAGCACAGAACATCACAGAAAGTGTAATGGCTCTTCTCTTGGCTTCCTCCAGTGCTGAATGGCCCAGTGTTTTACTCTACTTCTATAGCCCAGTTCCATCCTGAATTGTGCCAGAAAGAATTCTTCAGATTGCAAGGATTTCTTTTCTTTAAATTCTTTAGCAAGTTCAAAAGATAATAATTTAAACCCTTTGGCAATGACTACTATTTTTGTTCTCACTCCCTCAGGGAATGTCACTGATTGGCTCATAAATCTGAAAAGTTTACACTCTTCCCTGATTTTACTTATCTTTTTGAAGGATCTGTGGTCTTTCTATAATTTCTTAGAAGACTAAACCTTTTCTTTCCTGAAAATGGCCAATATTCTGTTTTGTAAGTAATGACTGTGCTTCTTTAGATCTAAATTTACTCTGTTTATAAGCAATAGTGGGGTTTTTTTGTTTTTGTTTGTTTGTTTGTTTTTTAAATATTCTTTTAGTTAATTTGGTGTCTATATATGCATCATTCTTTTTGATTGGACTGACTGGGTCATCCTATGCCAGAAATCCGGCAGTAGATGTTCACTGATTTGTTTCACTTGTGTAATTAATTCAGTCTTTGAAATTGTGATTCCTTAAAAAATAATAAAGAAAACAACCTAGAATTTACAAACAATGCTGCATTTTACCTATTTTTCTGTTGATGATAAAATTCCGTTATATTTTCAAGTCTGTATTGTTTTAATTTCCTTCTGCTAAGAAAACTCCTGGTTTTATATATGTCTGTGTACCTGCGTGTGTATGAATGTATATACCATAGGTAACACACATTTCCACTTGGGCATTCTCAGAAACTACCAAGGGATATTTTTTTTTTAAGATCTGATGATATAAAGTCCATGACATCCAGATTTTAGATAACTTTCTATTAGAGATTTAAAAAAAATATAAATTATATTTGGGTTGATTAAGTAACACATTAGAAAATTTGATATATAAAATTAGACCAACAAAATTTTATAGAATAGCTGCCCTGATGCAAAAACATACTGCAGAATTAAAATGCTTTCCAAAGGAATTATCTTCTTCTTTTCAGTTTTGTTTGTTTGGTTTTTTTTGTTTTGTTTTTGTCTGTTTTCCAGTTTAATACTCTGGTCTACAGAGTAGAAAGGAAAATCCAGCCAGCAGTCATATAACTTGACATTAATTGACTCTCTATATTATGTGATGTCCATGTAAATAAAATATTTCCAGTCTCAGGTTCTTGGGGTTTTTCAGCTCAAAATGAAAAATTCTGTTCAAAACCTGCATAATTTTTAGCATAACTACTAAGTGCTACATTTTCCCTGCCTTACTATTCCTACCAAACCATTCCTCTTGGATGCTATAAACAAATTCTTGACAGAAAAGTTCCTAAGTGCCTTTTCACCTACCTTGAGGACTAAGCCATTGTAAGGAATAAACAGAAAGACAAACCTTAGCACTAGAAGGACTCCTGAAATAGGGAGTTCGTCTTCTAAAGTGAGAAAAAATTGTGTATTTGAGCTGCAGATTGTGGAGTGAGAGAACATAATTTGTTTATTTATTTTAAATACTTGGTCCTGGGACAAGTGAACACATTGCTCTGTGTGGAATTTACTTTTTCTTTTCCAAAAAAAAAAGCAAATGGGAAAAGTGGGGAAAGAAATTGTGATGATATCTTTTAAATTTTAGGGTGGTACTTGGTGAGAGAAGGTGCCCTCTGATTCATTACATCTATAAAGTGTTTACTAAACTCGACTCCTGCTTGGGGTATGAAGGTATAATTATTTCTCACTAATAAAAAAAAAAGTCAAAATGACAACTATGTTTCTCTTCATACTCAAAAGTAAGGCTTCATTATGAAAACAAACAGGAATAGATATTTAAAAGTGAAAAAACCCAAAACCTAACCCCCCAAAAAAAACCCCACAGTGTTTTCAGATTTCTGTGTTTAAAGAAGGAAATAAATACATCAAATAGCAAAACATTTAACTCATTAGCTAATAATTTAACCAGAAAAAAATTGCTTGCTGTTAAAGATGAAACATTTACAATATGTCTGATTGTTTTCCATACATTTAATGAACTATGAATCTCTTGAAATTGTGTACACATTATAACACTCTAGCAAAACAAATGCAAAGCTTTACCAAGTTTACAGATTTTATATAAATCATAAGATTGGTTGATATGAAATCAACAGAATAAATTATGACAGATTGTAGAACTTTGTTCTCCTCACCTGAATTTTAGGATGCCAGAGGTACCTAAGTAGTCTGTCTTCTGAAAGAAACCTCGTGAAAGGTTCTAAATACACACTTTTTGGCGTTCCCTTATGTAATTTTGTATAATGCCTGAAAGTGCAGTATACAAAGTAAACAAAATATACAAAGTGTACAACTATAGTTTTATTTATCTTGAGATGGCTATAATTTTGCTGAGGGATTAACCCCAAATTTTGCTTCTTAACTCTTTCTGAATAGATGATTCATTCATCCTTTGATACTTCTTAATGAAATGATAACTTTGCAACCATAACTATTTCTAAAACATTACTTGTCTTAAGTGACGGAGTGTTAGTGTGTGGGCATAAACCCCTGGATAAATTCACAATGATTGATTAGAAACTCTTATTTTATCCGTTGTCCTTAAATATTCTTTCATTCCAGGGTAAACAACAGCAGCTAATAGACATGGTATCTCACTGCTTTGTGATCGAAGATTAGCTTTTAGGACAAGAAGTAAATGGAGGTCTAATCTTTCTAGTGCCTTTTAGAGGTACTTAACATTGGCCTACAAAGAGCATTGAATAAAACAAATTAGTAATGGAAGAGACCTACTAAGTCATTTGTCCAGTCCTCTGACAAAGCAAGATTGCTTGTCTATGATATACTATGTTTTTAAGTGTGATGTCCAGTCCAACTCTAAATTATTCAGCTGATCTGTTACTGTTTCCATTATATCCTTAGACATACCAGATCTATTCTATAATGTAGCTCAGATACTACTGTGTTTTATTTAATTTTATTCCTATAATAACATACTTTGCAACAACTTATACAGTTCTTCTTTCTTCTTTTACATGTACTTCTCAGATGTTTGCTGAGTTAGCGAAGTTACACTAGTGTGATTATTTTTCTTGGCCATTCAGGCTGTGAAATAACTCTGCCTTGCATATAAAATCACAGGCTTTTACACCACAGTGCACTCGAAGACCAAATCTAATTTACCATCTACCAAATTCATCAAATGTTATTATGTTCTTACATGTTTCTAATGGTATTGAGCTCTTCCAAGCAGCATTATTTTCATATGCGTTATCCAAGTCATATTTGTAAACCTATGCATTTAATGCAGGAAACGAGCCAAAGGAGCAACCTGCACTACACATAGTGAGTGAAGTTCTGCTTCAGTTTTTTGAATTATACATACTGAGAAACAGAATCTTCTTAGCTCCTTAGGTGATACATAAACATTGCTATGATCCTCACTATAATGTCTCTGCCTTTAAATATCTGCAGATTTTGTTGCCCCTCTCTTCCACTGATACTTCCTCTTAAAAAAAAAAAAAAAATCTATCCTAAATAACCTAACTGTGATGCAGAAAAATCAGTGAACAAAGGACTTATTTATACCCTAGTTTAGGAGAATCCATTGCAAATACTATATGTGGTATCATTAGAGTTGCCCACACAAACATAATTAAAATGAAACATCCAGGGAAATTTCATTTTCCAGGATGGTTATTGGAAGCAGGCTAAGAGAAGAGCTTTTGTCTTTTTCTGAACCATTCTGGACAGCATCATGGGATAATATAACTTGAAGCACCCCTTATCCTGGCACTGTATCTGAGAAGTCTGCTGAGGAGAGGGAGGGAAGGCAAGAGGGATAAGAGCATGCTGGACTTCTTTCATATGTCACTGTGACCAGAAGAGGTGTCATTTCATTGTTAGTTGAAGAAGGTCCTGTATAAAATGCCAGTACAAGAAAGGAAGAATTGTGGGGAAAAAAACAAACAAACAAACAAACCAAACACAAAGAAACTCAAACAAACAAAAAATTGATTCCATTAATAAACTACAGCATTCCCAGTTGCCAGAATCAATAATGCTTAACAGTTACATGCTAGTGAAAACTAATAGCTATGTATTTTTCTCTTCTAGGATCACTCTGCAGGATTTAGTAGAGTGCAAACTCTTTTCCCAGAATTGAAAATATCACCATCAATCATAAAGGGCAGAATATGCGGAATATTATGGAATATCAAAGCATAAAAAAGCACAGAAATCTTTCTTTAAAAGCCCACTTCACTTATAGGAATATAATCTCCAGACATTGTAATGAATAGTCCTGTATCTGTACATGCTGGCTGAAGCTAATTAATAAGAAGTTCTTAGAATATTCGGAGTTGGAAGGGACCCACAAGGATCATCAAGTCCACCCCTTAAGTTAATGGCCCATACAGGGATTGAATTCACAACCTTGACTTTATTAGCACCATGCTTTAACCAATGGAGCTAATCTTAGGGCTAAGTCACATAAGAGAGTTTATTATGTAATAGTTAAAAGTAGAATATTTACATTAATTTACATCATTCACAAAATTCTTATCCAATGCCTCGATATGTAAACCAGGGCAGGGGGAGAAGATGAAAACAGGAACTGGTTGCTATCTTTTATTATGTGGCACTGATAGCAGTAAGTGTAGCAAAACAAGAGTTGTGTATTTGACAGCACTCAGCAGCAGCACTCTACCAGCCTTTAAAAGAGATAGGAAAAATTATCCTAGAGACCTTAAGGATGATGAGTGGAAGCACAGAAAGAGTAATTCTTTAGGAATAGTTGGACTGTGGAGGACACTGTTTTCCTACTGCTTTGTCTTTGAAGGTCCATCTTCCTCCAGCAGAAGATTTTATAGACTGTAACTGATCGTCCCTGTAGCCAAGTTACTGACGATGATCTTTGGGTTTTTTTCTTGCTCAGGAAACAGTACATCAACTTGTCCCATACCCTTGGTTTTATTATATTTCCCAGGTATATACATGCAGCAGCTTCAAATGTTTCACTTACTTTCTATTTTCTATTTCTATTTTCTTTTCTGTTGCTGGAAATTTGCTTTTCTTATGATTTGTTTTGACTTTTAAATAATTCCTTGATAGTTCTGGCCATTACCAGATAGCAGAAATTTGATTAAATGACCACATGGTTAAGTAAAGCAAGTATTATTTTCAGCACATGCTTCTAGTAGGTAGTTTTCAAAATACTAGGTATGGGAATTTTTTAATGGTTAGGTAAACCAGAACAGAATAAAGAAAGCAAAAGAGAATATATCAAAACCAGAAAACAAACTTGCTTTGAATTATGACTATCTCAAAGATACTTGAATATAGTCTGGTTTGAGGAGTCTGAACTTCAATCACTTTATTTGGTGGTGGTGGTGTAAAAAAGTGATCAGGAACTGTCATTTGTATAGTAATATATTGTTCCCTTTCTGAACGAAACAGTCATGGTCACAGAGATTGTTTTATCCTACTTGTGTCATTCTATATTTGCATCTCTGTTAAGACCCCAAGCCTTGATGGCAGCAAGATGATCTTGCAGTGAATTACTATACATGAACTTCTGAAACTGTATCCAGGAGTTTGAGAAGAGTGGATGAGAATAGATCACAACTGGAATTAAAAGACCTTACAATGCCTACCCTCCACAAAAACTGGCAAGCCCAGTAAATACAACACAAGCTTTGATTCATTTCGTTTTACTTTTCTGTGTGTGCCAATACATTTTCAGCAAGAATAATTCAGTGCTGAGAGGTGTACCACAAAGAGAATTGTGGTAGAAATTCTATTCCTAATTCAGTGCTCTGCCTTACATAATGCTAAGCACTTTAGAATTCTAAATTAGCTCAGCTGGTAACAAATGTAGAAAAGGTGAGGAAAATGTTGTATGTAGCAGAAAGGAAATAGAAAACACAGGTGATGGATGCATCAGGATTCAGTGACAGAGCAATGTGCTTTGAGGAATGTGATTGGGGAGCAAAGAGGAATGAAACAATGTAAAACCAGCAGCACTGTAAAGATGAGTGAAGCAGAACGTAACATTATTAAGCTAATGGTTTGAAGAGTTAGAATACTGAATTCACTGTGAACAGAGGCAGTACAAATATACACAGTATGAAACAGAACTTTATGATAAAGGAAAAAGTTAGAATGCATCTCCCTGAAGAATTAGGTATTTTATTTGGATGAATGCACTGAAGGTTTTGGACTATGTTTTCAAATACAGAAATATAATTTATCTCAAGAGTTATCTGCTACGTACAGAATGCTTATATGCATATATGTATTGATACAAACAGTAAATTCAGTAATTTTTTACATCACAATGAAGAGACCGTGACTGTGTTTTTAGCAGAGAGGTACAATGAAGACTATTTTCAGGAAATAATAAATTCTAAAAAACACTGAACACAGTTCCCACAGTGAGACACTCTGCTTGTTTGAATTAATGTTCCTGAGTGCTCCCTTGTTAGTGCTAAGCATATACTTTAAATAAAGAAATCACATTCCAGGCTCCAAATACAATTTGTCAGCTTTGCTTCTGGGAAGTGTGAAAGCAGCAAAAGTGAGAGCCATTTATTCACCATCTGTTCAGCAACTCACCTCTTTATCACACAGAGATGCAGAAGATGCAAAGTTTAGTAAGTTTTCAGACATCAGACTGGTAGAAGTGAAGACAGGGCATTTTTTATTAACCTTATGGACAGACATTCACTGAGTTTCCATATGTCCCAGAACTTAACAAGATCAATAGAAATATTATTTGTATAACTCATTGCATCTTATTTTTACAGTCAAATCTGCGTAACTAATATCTTAATATTTACAGGGGTTAACTGCAAAATATCACAGTTGAGCAATTTGAGATAACTTTTTTTTAAGGCTTAAGTGAGACAGAAAGGAGATCATCAGAGAAAGTGTGTAATTCAGAAAGGAGACTGAATAGCAGTCAGGTGTTCACAGCTTTCTTGCCATATAAACTAGGTTGCTCTATTGCTAATCCAGTTGTTAATACCACTCATCTGTGTATGTAAACTTAGAGAGGTTTAAATAGATAGAGTGAGAGAGGTACGTAGTGTGTATCTACAGGTATTTATTATGGACTCCTGATTACTGGCTAAGATTTCAACACATTATCATAATAAAAAATTATCATTTCAATCTTTTATAAAAGTGGGTTTCTTTGTATTGGGAAAAAAAATTTAAAAATATTGTTTTGCAGTAGTTCTGTTTTTTAATACAATATTCAGGTCAAATAAAGAACAAAAATACAAGTTTCACAAAACCTTATAAAAACATGAAAAAATGCCTTCTTAAAAATTTAGTGTCACTGTGGTATGAAAGAACTTGCTGCAGGTAGAGGAAATACCATTTTTTCACATCCAGAATACCAATAGTAAAACAGATATTTTATTGACAAATAGAGTAGCATGCATCATATTTATATAAATTAGTGACACTCTTCTTGTGCTGTCACACTGTCTCTCCAAGCTGTACAATGCACACCCCTGCACTCAGAATTAATCTGCAGTAACTTGAGTGTTTCCGTAGGAGACGATGAAATCTGAAAGTGGTTCATTACCTCACAATAATGTGAAGGTTAATGTGTGTCATCACTCTACCTGTAGGATGTTCAGGTTTAAGGATCAGTTTGAGTGCAAACCAGACATCACAGTCAATAGGAAGTGCCCTTTCTTGCCCCATCTACCTGGTTACATTGTCTACATGATTGCCGTTTTCACACTGCTAGCGCATTTACACAGCTCCTTGTTCTTATGATTAATGCAACAACTTCTCTTTCTGCTGGGAATACTGACTTCTACATTAGTTCTTAGCTGATCATCTTTGTTGCCTGCTTTCAAATGAATATCAACGATGAACAGGCAGGGCTGAGCAGTGCTTCAGTGAGAGTCAAACACAAAGTGGGGGGAGGGCAAAAAAAAGACAACAGGAATCACAGAGGCAGGTGTGTTCTGCAGCAGTTCTTGGACTCCCACACAAGCAATCTCACAGTCTTTGTTGGGTTTGCTTGTGATGGATAATCAGGAACTGAAATCTGTCACATACATAAAAACTGCAACATATAGTGCAATTTGAATGCTTAATGAGACTACAGGGCAGCAGAACTGTACTGACCTGCAGATGGGTTGTATAGAACCCTTCCATAGCCACATCTAATGCACCAAACAACACATTTGCCCAGGTACTGCAGAGCAGCTTCCAACAGAAAATATTGTGCTACTTGAGTTATTGTTCATCTCTGCCTCCCTCCAGTACATAAAAGGGGAGGGTAAATCATGTTTAGCCTCTGTACCTGCCAAGCAGTACTACCGCTTTGGGAAGCTGCCTGTCGCATCTCCTAGTAATGAGCACAGAACTCAGAGCTCCCAACCAGGGAGCAGCAGTAGCAGCACATCCCCTGATGCTCCTCCCAGTGTGATAGACAGTGAAGTACCTGCTAAGTCTTGTGGCTGCATGCCAGCATCCAAACACAGCAAGTTTATATTCTGTCAGAATATACATCTGACCAGAAAAAAAGTAATAGCATGTCTTTTGAAAAATGAAAGAATGCAGGTGATGATATCAGCAATTTTCAGTACATTGAAAAAGAATTCTCTAGAAAGTGAGGAGGTTACCCTCCTGATGAAGTCCTTTCTGCAGTCTGCCTAGCAAGGAACTGTGCAATGGTCCTTGGTTCTGACAAACCAAGAGGCAGCAACCCAAGCCATGAAGACCTTCTTGCCCCTGGCAGCAGAGAAGCATCCTGGATTCTAATACAAGGACCTAAGCCAGTAAACTGAGGGAGTAAATCATAAACTTTCACTCAGTGCTTTGAATAAATTAAAAATAAGAGCTAAAAAACTCCAGCAGAACAGGAAGTCCAAAGAGAGATCTAGTGGGGAGACACAAATGTTCCTACATGAAGATCTGAGATCAGAGGAGATGTGAACACTTGTTTCATTACTGAATGCATGACACTTGCAAGTCATTTCTAGAAGAACTCAATGCTGTGTCTCCTCTAAGTGCATTCCTCCACCCTGCATTTATTTGTGATAATTTGGGGTTGATGTATGTAACCTTATAGGGTGCAAGCCAATGACTCCTCTCTCTTTAGTGGAAAATCACATTTCTGGGAAAAAGCAATGAAGCAAAAAGACAAAATTGTATTAAAGAAGCACATTTATTTTTTCCATGCGCCTATTATTAAACATTAACTTTTCATTGCTTGAAAGCTTTACCCTAAAGTCTAGTAAATATAATCAAGCTCTAATTAAATGTTAATGTAGAGTCAGTGTGTTAAAAATTCATAAGGAGTGAGCAGATGCTGTGTTTTAGTCAGCATGGTCTAATCGACAGGATCAGATCCCAGCTGTGGAAATCCTCTCACTTGACACACTGGCAGAGAGTCTTCTGTTGGCTGTACATTTAGAACCACTTGTATGGGTGGCAGCACACTAGTTTAGGACACATTTAGCCATTTCTGGCCAATAGTCCATGTTCAGCCCACACTCAGTAACTGGACCATGCTACCAGCAGCTGATATAATATTGCAAAAAAGCAGTTGATGATCTGTGCCTACGGACATAGGTCATAGACACTCGTATTGTGTTTTTAAAAGATCATATCTCGCTTTTACATTTTAGCAATAAATGTTAAGTTCCAGTTTGGAAAATAGAAATACTATGCTGTAGCTCTACTTGACATAATGATCATTATTTCTGATAACATTTTTAGGAAAAAATGATTTCTCATTAAAAAATATAATTTTTAAACTGTTAATAAAAGATGGCAGTAAGAAAAAGGTCAGATTTACTCTTTCATAAAAAGGACTGATGAAATACCAAGAAGAGCACAAGATTAAGTTTTCACAAAAGCTTTTATTTTTTTATTTGTCAAATCTAATGAACACCAAATAAAATGAAGATTTTTTTCACTAATGAAAACTTATTAAATTATTACTTTGTCTATTATTACTCATTTATCTGTTATCTCCGTCTCATTTTACTCTAAAAGTTAGGTTAGATAGGCAATTGAATACCTTACTAGCCAATGCAATTATGTAGTCATAAAATTTCTTCTATGACATCTTTTTCCCCGTTCATATAATTGGGACCTAGAACTGTGCCTGACCCTTTTGTTCATGCTAAAAAGAAGAAGGAAATTTTCTTACTCCTGCCACAAAAAGCCTGGTCATGCACAAGAAAAAGCACAGCTCTTCTGCAGCCGTCACAGCTTGAATAATTAATTATCTTGGTGGGAATAACCCTGACAGCTATTTCGCTTGACTCATGACCTTGTACTGTGTCTGCACTCGACAGTGTTACAGCCAAGTCTCCCTTCAAAGTTTTATGTTCTGCAACAGTGCTGAGTCAGGATGTGGTTACTGTTGCAAATGTATGCATTTCTACTGTTTAAGTTTGGTTCTGTGATGTAAAGAAAGGTAAAACCTGGCAGAAATTATGAAATAGCAATGTCTTCCACTATGATTTTTCATAGAATCATAGAATACTTTAGGTTGAAAGGGACCTTTAAGGGTTGTTTTGGCATTACTGATGCTGCATAGAATTGCTGGTAATGTTTTCACAACCATTATACTGGACAAAAAAAAAAAAAAAAAAAAGAAGGCTGAAAGTCGGTATTTCTTTTCACTAAATGAGCCAAGCAAAGGATTGTTTCCACAGATGTTTTTAAATTGTGTTGTCTCTGAGAGAATCTTACTATACACCAAAGTTTGATTAAATATTAAGAAGCTTTTTCTGAGAGACTACTCATTACTTATCTGAATTTCTTTTTGCTTTATGTTATATACTCCTGAATTTTACTGACACAATGTGAAATCTGTCTGAGACAAAGTGCTTTGACATTTTTATTCTTCTCCTAGGGTTTTAATTTCATTACAAATTGAAATTGACTTTCCAGATATTGTCAGATATCAATACAGTGGAAAGAGGAAGAGGTTCTGGACAAGTTTTTTGGGATTTTTTTGTTTTGGTTTGAGGGGTTTTTTCTGATTGTATTAGTACATTAGATTCAGTTTTCCTCAGTCCTGGCATCTAAGATTCCCAGCACCACTCATCGTTACATGAGTGGGTGTACAATACAGTACTGCATGTGTATTTGGTATCTAGTGATCTTTCCCTGGAAGCTTGGTTTGTTTGCCAGGGAAAAACCATGGAATGGGACTATACCTCCTGGGCCACCTCCAAGTGCGCTATGCCATTTTGTAAATATGTGAGCTAGACAGCTAGAGGCAAAAGTAAAATGCATCTATTGCAGAGTCACAGAGTGACAATATGAGACTTTTGTAAGTCTCTGAAAGACACCTGGCTTGTAACCCCTTTAAAATTTCAGTGCAAGGTAAAATCAAAGCTCTAAGAGGTTAAAAAAAAAAAGGAAAAAAAAGGATTCATTAAGTACATTAAAAGTTTATATGAAATTGTGGATCTTATAGAACTTCTTATGTACATGTAGGGTTCAAATGCCTCAGGAGGCATTTTCTCAAGACCTGAATGTGTGAGAAAGTGCTTGATATTACTAGTAAACATGTGTCATGGAATTTACTTTTGTTCTGTAACTCGGTGCAATCACCACCACCCCTAAAAAAAGTCCCAACAAACAAACCAAACCAAGCAAACAAAACACCCACCCACCTAAACCAACCAACTAGCCAACCCAAAAACCCCCAAAACCAACCAACCAACCAACCAAACAAACAAAACCCACACAAAACCCTCCAAAACCAATCCTTCGCATCTCTTTCCACTGGAGGTAGCCAATGTTTCCTTTCCTTTTGTATCACAGGGTATTTCACTTCTGGATGAATCTGTAGAAAATCCCCCTTCCATGTTCTTTAAATTTGCACATTACAAAATAGCTAATGTTCCTACTGTTTCTTTACTTTTTTTCTTCTGTAAGGAAATTCGTCTGACCAAATGCAAAGGCTCTGTGTGTGCAGAACCCAGATGTAAGAAAAGCTAGTTTTAAAATCAAATTCTGATGGAAAAAGAAGCCTGACTCTTATCCAGCATCCACATTTTTCTGGGCACAGACACATCTTCATGGTTGTAGGCATGATTTTTGTGGGAAGAATTATTGTTGCCAAAACAGATAAATGGTCTCTGACAATGGCAGCTACACCTCACTTGTACTCCTTTAGCCATAATCTAGCTGGCTTTTTTGAAGTTTGAGGCTGGTTTCTAAATAAGATGTCATCCAAGTATTCAGTGAGATGCTGGGTTCCCCTTGAAACCCACATTTAGTTATTGCAACACCAGTGCGTCCCAGTTAAAATTCCAGTCCAGAGATGATATGCTGAGAATGCTTTATATTCTCTCATCACGTCTTTCGCATAAAAGATTTAACCGATCTTGTGCATATTAAACATATGTCAGATTTGTAGTTTTATTTAATATTAATTGCTAATTAAATAACAATATGATTTTGTTTTTTTAAGTCACAATAGCACGTTTTGGGAAAAAGCAAGTGTTGAAATGGAACATGTTAAGTTGGGTTTTTTTGACATCTCCTTAAGGTATTATGTAATTAAATGTAAAAAAAAAAAAAAAATCAAACTAAGTGTATGAGAGTAACTAAATACATGAATGAAACAAATAACTTTCTGAATTAGGTTTTTATGTTCTGAGATACTATATTCTGATATTAAAACTTATGCAGCTTTTAAAGAACATAACATTTTTGGTTTTGAAAGACATGGTGAAAATAGAGATAATTTCTTTTCTGTGGTCAATTCCAGTTCAAAATCAGTGAAAATTAATGAACTCTCAGTGCTTTTAAACCAAGGACAAAACTTCTTCAGTGGAGCTGTGACTTAGTTAGCTTATCTTTTTTAATGCACCTTGGATGAACAGAGGTACATTCACAATATAGTAGTCGCACTGTAAGCACATTTTTACAATCACACACATTAAACCTTATATGTGTGGTTTCTGTAAAAATGAGATCTTTCAAACAAATTTGCAAATTCTTTTTTTTAAGTGTTTTTTGGTTTTTTTTTTTTCTCATTCTTTGAGTGCATTTCAGGGCTTATTTACATGAATATATGCTTTCATGCAGATTTTGTAGAGCTATTTACAAACATAAGTTTGGGTTACAAACTAGGATATTAAAAGGTAGGAGGGATTTGTTTCTTATTATGTACAATGTTGAATGAAAATTGTTGAAGTCCTAGCAAAACAAACTTGAAGACAGGTAAAAGAGCTTTTACCACCTACCTGGAAGTGAGTTTCCTTAGCATTTTATTTTCTGCTGCACTACTTAGTTGAAGGCAAGAAGCATCATCTCTTTGTCTCTTATTGTTCCTACTTTAACACTCCCCACAGGACACATCTTTTTGCAGGATCAGCATAAAAAGAGCAATTATATTTCTTCACAGAGCACAGCTGGCTGCTAGAATAATTAGAACCAATGCAAGGTGGGGCAGACTCTCATCCAAGGAGTTGACTAAGCTTTCTCTTGTGCTTGACTTCAAGCATGAGGAAATAGGACTTGTGTGTAGAAACAAGAGGAAGAAGGAAAGAAAATCCCACAGGCAGGGATTTCACAAAGAAAGAAGAGTCAGATATGTCTGAAGTAGTTTGACATTGACAAAAAGTTTGGAGAGCAAGTTTTCATGAAGTAGGTGGATTCATGAAGTGTTTGAGTCTGACTGTGTTCCAGGAACCACAGGACTGTTTACTCCTTTCAAATATATAGATCATGATGCACAAATATCTGACTCTGGCCTCTGATTTCTGTTCCATACCAAGATCATCAGCAAAGCCCCACAAACTGATTATTTTGTTTATAAGTGGTTATATTTTTGTCAATTTACTAGTAAAAAGGAATGCCAAAGCCCTGGATTTTCAAAGACTGGAGCACAAATTGGTTTGCTTTGTGATGATGTGCTAATCCATAGCACTGCTGCTTTGATAATGATAAAAAAAATAAATGGACAAACAAAAAACACGTAGTACAAAACTTGGATTTATGTAAAGCTTTCTGTACAAATAATAATCTTGGAGCCCTTTATTCGAGTGTCAGAGAAAAACAAACATTGTCTAACTCAGCTCAGGGGAAAAAGATATGATGCCGACATAGACTTATAATATGAAAATAATTTACTGCACTTCATTATTTTCAAAAGGGAAGAGAACAAGCATAAACTGATGATGATTAGCAGCAAGCAATCACAGATAGGCTCCAAGGAATTGGTCATTGCCTAAGCTGTTGTACAAAACATATTTTTGCTTGTGATTACTTGCATCTATTGTACACTGGATACTCTTTCCTTTTTTTTTTTTCCTTGCCAGCTTTCCAGATTAAAATTAATTACAAAGCAGACAGATTTGCAACTAGAGCAGAAGTCAATAGACTGCAACAGCATTGATGAGATTAATGTGCTCTGTGAGTTAAAAGTTCAACTTTATGAATGAGGATTTTCATGAAGTTTCTCAAGGAAATTATCAATCTAATAAATACTTAAAAATAAGGGTGGTTGTGCTCCCATCATTAAAGTCATCACATGCTTATATGGAACCTAAAATAATTATTTCTTTGTGATTTTGTCAACTTTTCTACAAACGTGAAAATTATGTACTGCATCAAAATCAAAGATCCACTGTACATGAGCACTTCAGAGCTTAAGGGTAGTAGTGAACTGATCTAAAAATTCCTTACAGGTTGTTTTTAATTCTCCATATCTGGTTAACAAATGGGAATGAAGCAAATGCATCTGTCTCAACATCACTGAGAAGGAGCTGAATGTAATCACTATGGGGCAACAGTGGAAATGACTGACTCAGTCTCATCTGTGTAAATATACAATATAGAAAAACATTTTAAACAGTTTAGCAACATTAACAAGAAACAGTGAGTATTAAGGAAGATCAAACATGTTTTTCTACCAGTCATTATGTTGAAAACACACACTTATTGGGTTGAGGTCTGGTTTAAATTACAGTTAATCACTATGAGCATGTAAGTGGTGCCATGAAGTAACACGATGGCCAGTAGTATCCTGGGGTGCATTATGAAAGACATCGCCAGCAAGTTGAAAGAAGTTATCGTGCCACTCTACTCAGCCCTGGTGAGGCTGCATCTGAAGTACTGTGTCCAGAATCACAGAATACTCCTCAGTGCAAGAGAGGCATGGAGCTCCTGAAGCAGGTTCAGTGGAGAGTGACAAAGATGATTAGGGGACTGGAGCATCTCTCTTACAAGGAAAGGTCAAGGGAGATGGGCCTGTTTAGCTGGGAGAAAAGAAGGCTGAGAGGGGATCTTATGCTTACAAATATCTTGCGGGTGGGTGTCAAGAGGGTGGAGCCTGACTGATTTCTGTGGCGTTCAGCAACAGGATAAAGGGCAATGGACACAAATGGAAACACGAGTCTCTCTATCTGAACATGAGGAAGAACTTCTTTGCTTTGGGGCTGACAGAGCACTGGAAGAGGCTGTCCAGAGTGGTTATGGAGTCTCCTTCTCTGGAGATATTGAAAATCCACCTGGATGCAATCTTGTGCAACCTGATCTGATTACCTTGCTTTAGCAGAGCATTGGACTAAGTGATATCCACAAGTCCCTTTCAACCCCTAGCATTCTGTGATTCTGTATCCAGTAATTTTTTCATACCTTTGTTTCCATTAGTACCCTCTAGAATGTCTGCTGAATTGGAATTAGCTGTAGAAAAGGGAAGAAGTAATAAATGCTCACTCTATTTATAGCTTCTCTAGACAAAACCCATTGCGCCATTTTCCCCTTCTTTTTATGTTTTTCTATTTTTTTCCCTTCCTTACTAGGCTGCCTAAATTTTGGAGGTGATCCTGGAGAATGCAGAAATTTCTAAAAAATACTTTTAAGCCAGTACTGTGTCTCAAAATAGGAAGCTAGACTGATATGTGGGTAAATATCTTTTACTGGATGTTAGGACTAGACATTCTCAGATGCCTAGTGTTTTTCCCTATAAATAGATTTTGCTGGCAAATTAGGTCTTTCTGGATTAGGAGTACTTATAGTTGCAAGAAAAAGTGATATCTAAATAATAAACTGCAACAGTAAGCAGTACACTGTTTTATGGAAATGTTCTCAAAATCTTGATCTATCAACCCCATTTGACCTTTCCAAGAGCCCACCTGTGGTTAGCAGTTGAATTTTTTAGGGGTTCATCCAATCATAAGATGTTTTCAGGTCTGTTTTTCTTCCTCATTATGTAAGGTAAATTTTCCTAAAAGAACATTTTGTATAATTTGTATAATGTGCATCCACTGCTTGCTTAGATGCAGGTTGCTTTAGAACAGACAGTCTATAGGTTAGCTAAGTAAACCTAAGAAGTTTCTGTTTTAAGATAGCAGCACTTGTGGAAGCAATTGTATTTTTCTTAGATATTTTGATTTGAAATTTTTAGGACTGTGCAAGGGAGAGTATTGTTTTTCATAATAACCACTGCAGTGCATTTCTTGTTCCTCCCCATCCCTCGCTCTTAAATTGTCCTTACATAGGTGCTTGGATTATCTAATTCCAAACTCTCAATCACTTTTAGTCTGCTTGTCTGCTTAATTGTCACTTTGAGTATGAGAGCTTAGGCAACTCTCTCAGAGTTTGTCAAACTGTCTCTGTTTCTGAAGGTATATTTTTGTGATCTCAATTGAGTGAGTTAGTTTGTTTAATGAAAATACCTCCTACAGCTGGAGATTTATATTGCTCAGCTGAGACACTCTAACAGCATGTATATGTTTCTTTTCTGTTGTTACGACAGGCCTGTTACATCTTTTGTATGTAAATTCTGAGTTGGTAGACACACTCTTGTCAGTGTTTTCATTTTTACATCAGGCAAGAATGGTGCAACCTGAACCTGGGTCTTCACATGCGAGCAGTGTGTTTCCTTTGCTATGCCACCTAGCCTTCAAACAGTAAATATCTCCACGAGTATCAGTTGTTCATAACCTTCCGGTTTGCACCTACTAAGTGATTCATCGCTTGATGTTTACACTAAGTTGGAAAATTCATCTTCTTCCCAGACCTTGCATGCATCTGTCAACTGTGAGAAGACAAATGATAGATAGAAATGGCTATTACAATCAAATAAAAGGAAAAGGACTGCCACTGTATTCAGCCTGGGGGTGAGGGGGAGAAGTGGTTCTTTCATTTTTATTTTTCCTTTTTGTTTTACACAAACTCCTTGGCATAGAAATGGCCATTGGCACTAATCTGGAACCTAACAACCATTTCTCCTAGATGTACTTACAAAAGCATGATGCTCACAATAAAATCTGCTCTAGCAGTTTTATAGTACAGTAGAATCAAGTTGTGATCTCTCTCATGCAATCAATATTCTGTTTCAAAGTGACTGGTTTTATTTCAAGAAATCAAATGTAAAAATCTACACCGCTTTCCCGAAGTTTTTCTTCTCCAGTAAGATTTTCAATGTCAAGCATTGAAAAATATCCAAAAGGATACAGATCTTAGGAAGCATTAACATTTTAGGAACTCTAATTCTAGATTAACAAAATTTATATTTTATAACTTCTTTTAAAACTAGGTGCATTGAAGCAGGAGGCCTTTTATTTATTTAACTAATAAATAAGAAGATATAATCTAAATAAAACTTATAGCCCTGCAAAAATTAGAGACTGGAGACAAATGCAATCATCAGGAACTAGATTTTGGTGCCATTTGCAAGTGTGCTAGACCTACTTAATTAAATGGAATTGTTCTAGACTTGCAGTTCAGAAGCAGTACAATTTGAAAGCATTTCAAAGTGTAGACTTTTATATTTAATATGGGGGGGGAGGTTATGGTGAATGGACTTATATTCATAATTTTCCTTATATATAGCAAAGTTTGCACCTCATAGAAGATAAGGATACTAATATTAATAGCAATACTAAAAGAATCTGATGACAAAGCACTGTAATGATCCAATTTACACTTACTCCCTGAAGATATTGACAGCTACTTCCTCATCAGCTATTGCAACAATTAGTTTAGAATACCCACGTTTTATTTATTTATTTATCTGCTTTCAATTAGGCTTTCAGAAGACCCCAATAGTGGATGTTACAGGAGTTAACACAAATATATCATAGTTCTATGTGCTTGACCTTCCATGGAGTCCATGGGAAGGTAGACTTATACCAGTTCAAGTGGAAGATGTGAAATCAGCCAATGAAAAATAAGTCACTGATAGATCTTTTGACAGATTCTTTTGGACCTGAGAGGATCTGAAAGAAGCAGTATCCTGGTAAGGATGTTGGGTTCAGGCTCTAGAAACAAATCCATATGAGTAGCATTAAAAGGCTTCTAACCCAGAAAACTAATACTATTATGATCGCTACATTTTTATTATCATCATCATCATCATTATAATTACCATTACAATTATTGGTGATAGGGGTTATTGGTGATGGTCACTGTTGTTGTTATTGTTGTTGTTATTATATTGAGAGGTTGAGAAAGCTGGGACTATTCAGCCTGGAGAAGAGAAGCATACATGGAGACCTCACAGCAACCTTCCAGTATCTGAAGGGGGTCTACAAGGAATCTGGACACAGAGTCTTCATCAGGAGCTGTAGTGATAGGCTTCAAACTGAAAGATGGTAGGTTTAAATTAGATGTTAGGAAGAAATTCTTTACTGGGAGGGTGATAAAGCATGGGAACAAGTTGCCCAGAGATGTTGTGGATGCCCCATCCCTGGCAGTGTTCAAGGCCAGATCGCATGGGGCTTTGAGCAACCTAATCTAATGACAGGTGTCCCTGCCATGGCAAGAGGATTGAAACTAGATGATCTTTAAGGTCCCTTCCAACCCAAAACATTCTACAATTGTATTATTATTATTATTGTTATTATTATTATTATTATTATATTATTTTCCATAGGTAAATGCAATAAAGAGGCATATCATTCTAGATACAAAATACTTGTTTTCAGAAGATGAATAGCAGGAGTCTAATGCATTTAGCAAAGGAGAGCAGATGTTCTTTTCCTCCCACTTTCCAGGAGGGCAGGCAATTGCCCTCTTTTTTATTATCTCAAAAGACTGATTAAGAAACTTTCTACCTAAGTGGTTTTGGCAGCCATTGTCTTGGCTGGCACAATGTCATAATTATGCTTCTATAAATCTTTATGGTTCACCTATTATGTTCTGAATGAGGTTGCTATCCTCTCCTAATATGCATCTATCCAATTTTTTTCTGAAGTGGAACGTAGAAAATAAATGTTAACTTTACATTAAACAGAACTAGCAAAATATGATGAAAATTCATTATTCCTTTTTTTAAATCTATGATTGGCATTCCTTGATATACTTTATTTTAATCACCTTTAAATAAGCATATATATTATACTGATAAAATAATTACATTTAAAATTGTTATCCAACAGAAGAAGAGGTTGGGTCAAGCTACTGCTTGTTCTGGAAGGATCAAACTCATTTCCACATACATTTGGAGAATGTCTGATATGATCAACTCTTGACAGCAAATATCTTCCTGCTGCACATCTAACTAGAATTATTGTCCTTGAGATGTGTTATTAAAAAGGCATATAGATGGGCCATTGAAGTTCTCAAATTTTTCCTGACAGTATCTCTATCTCTGATTTTATTCTTATCCTTCACTCAGGATTTCCAGGAATAAATTATTTGGGTCTCAGTTAATTGCTGCAACTGAGAATTGAAGCTATTAGCAAACCTTTGGCAAATAGGTGGGCATTAGTATTTATTATAGCCAAAGATGCATGAGAGGTGCAATCAATTTTGTCTGTTGGATTTTAACTTCAGTGAATTGTTCATTGATTTTGGAATTTGAGATGATTCTAGGAAACTATTAAACAAATGGGCAATTTTGGAAACCATTTTATAACACATATGACAGCCTAGACAATAGATGTCACGCCATTTACAAAAAAGGTCCTTTTCTGCCTCACTTGGTGTACATGATCTTACAACTCATTACTTATTAGCCCATGGTAAATTGTGTTCTTTGGACAATTTCTCCTTTAGGTATGAATGAGAATAAAAATAAACTTGGAAACATTTCATGTACAGTTTTTGTTTGGTCATAATTTTTCTTCCCATTAATACACTCTCATTTTCAAATATTGTTATCCTAATATTGTGTGGTGACTTACCTGTTGTATTAGAATTTCAGAAATCAAATCAGTTTTAAAATAGACTTTTCTTCCTGTCTTCTGGGAACTGAGTTATTTTCCCATATGTCGCCAGAATATGTGGAATTATTTGACAAATGTCACGACTTTGCACTGTTAGTTTGCATTCTTTGAGTTTTGCGTGGGATGCATTTGTACAGTTTTGTTAACAATGTGGCGATATACATTTTTACATCAGCTTGGATTTTCAAATCAGAAAAATCCTAGAGAAAAAACTCCCCAAAACAAAACTACAAAAATGCATTGAAAAAAAGCAGAAAACATTTAAGCATGTAAATATCTTCTAGAAACTGTCTTTCAAGCGCTTTGTAAATCTGGCTCTGTCACATTATTACTCACCAAACAATTATTTTTTATTATATTCTATTCAATATTTGTTGTAGTGTATCATTTAGAAGAGTATTAATTTTCTCTTATGTGACTGTTAAGAGTTTCATGGACATGAAAGTGTATGTATTGCTCCGTAATTTTTTTTTTTTTTTTTTTTGCAATGGGGTAAGAAAATAAGAAGAAATCTTTTAAAACAGGATTAATCTGTATCTCCCAGGATGTAGAATTTTTGGCCCCAAACTTTATGCTATCTTCTATTGTCAGCTGAGTGTATAAGCCTATTTTAATAGTCTAATATATCTCATCAGAAAAAAAAAAAGTCTTCAAATGCAAATCTATGCATTTTTCCCCAAATCATAATTCTTTTTTTTCCTTATTTGCTCATTGACATTTTCTGGGCTGTCCTTATTTGAGATATCTGCTTGCATAAGCCAAGAAAAACATGAAATCATTAGCCCTGACAGGTCATGGGTCAGAGCCTAGTGAGAAGTCCAAGACTTATCAGCCTCACCTGCAGCAGGCATCTTATTTTAATTCCTTCTCCTTAGCAAAAACTGTGACACTCATCAGTGTTAACACAGGGGGATGCACCAAAGGAGGGCTGTTTTGCTTAGAGCTCCTGTACATCAAGGCAAGTTTCAGTGAGTTCAGTCAGGGAGAAAATGAGGACTAATCCCTGGCCACACCTAATGCTGTTAGTTAAACAAGTGTGATCATCCCTGAATGAAAGGCTGAAAATTGTTTTGCTTGAGGAAAAACAATATTGAATTCAATTGTGTAATACTACACACCAAATTGACTACAACACTCCCTACAGTTAAGTCTGTAGTTCAGCTGTATAACAGCTGTATTATAGTCCAAGAGGGAATTTAATAAGCCTTTTAAATGAGAAAGAACATGGTATTTTTGATATTACTACTGTGTTCTTATATAAAATAAAAATACCAATACATAAAACCTGAATTCAAAACTTATTTTCTAATCAGCTGCCTTCAGGAAAATATAATGGTATTTCTGAGTTCGAACTTCAATTTGTGCTTGGTCATTTTATAACAGCTGAAAATTTGGTTGAACATTTTATTCACTTTCCAACAAAGGCAAAAAATATCAGCAATGCAATTAAATCCAGATGCTGAAATAGTAAGTTGGGCTGATACAATCATTCAGAATTCAGAATTTATGACTCTTGAATGACACGACCAAGTCCAATAAAGCAAGAAATTAACACCAAGGCTGCATAAGTGAACACAATGCACTTTTGGAACTTAATACATTTTGGTGTTATAAAGAATAATATTAAATACATCTACTGAAATCTTCTTTAAATCATTGTTAAGAAGCACAAAGAACAAAGGGAATAAAGCATATGTCAACTGATCTTAATCAGACTGAACTGATGAATAGAAACATGCCTCATCATGAAAGAAATTCTACCTTGGGTCTTCTTAGTTCCTTTGAGAAGACTGATGAGGTGAATGTCTTATGGCTTAAGTAATGATCTTTACTGACAAATATCAGTATTAAAAAAAAAAACCAACAAAACCACACCAAACCAAACAAAACAACCAACACAACAAAATTTGACTCAGGACACAGGAAGTGTGAAAATGCCCCAAAATCATCTTTACATTTAATTAGAAATAATATCTTGCTTTGATTTTGACTTTTTATTCAGTTCTATCCCATCCCAGTGTGAATGCATCTAAATCTATCTGCATAACGCTGTTTCAAACCCTTTATTCTCCCAGAGCAACCGCTACTGGAAGATCCAGAAGAGACTGAATTACCCAATTTTCAGTGAGGAACTCCCTCCAGCCTGTCTCCAGTCCCCTAGTATTAGTTCCTTAACTCTTTCCCTCCTGTTCACATGTTCATATCTGATTATCCTGTATTGCTAATTACCTGCCTCAGAGAAACTCTCCTCTTAAAGAAGTTCAAGACCTGAGGATAGGATTGGTAGTATGTAGGAGATAGCCATCATTTCCCTGACTTGGAACAAACTGACCTGTGCCACATGGTAATGTTGGTATCCATGTATGCTGTCTCTCTCCTTTCAACGCACAGGTGAGGTCTGGTTAGGGACTTGTCAGTAGGGGCATCAAGGGAAGCTGTGGCAGCTGACTGTGTAGCTTAATGGTTGAAGTCCTGGTGAGGTGGAAAAAGACAGAAAAAAGAGAGAATGGATGTTTGATTATGTGACAAAAAGACAAAACTGTAGGAAGATGCATTTAAAGATGGAAGGAGATAAGGGTTGGGGTGATTAAGATTTGTAACTGAAAATCATCCTCAAGTTGCCCTTGTTACAGACTGTGGGTGATTCAGTAGTATAATTTTCATTATTAAAAAAAAATAATCTTTATTAAAAAAAAAAAACAAACAACAAAAAAACCCAACCCCCCAAAAAAACCAGTTAAACACGCACCTCGTCTTCCCCCAGACCATCTGCTGAACACCTTATTTTACCTTTGGAGATCTTGATCTATCACTTGTCCTTCAATACCTATCTTCTCTTTCTATGGATGTGGAAATTCTTTACTCTTGTCCAAGGTTTTTCACAGGAGACATCACAAGGGAATAGATCTCTTGTTGCTGCCCTTTTTCCAGTTCCTATCCTGCATGTCCCAGAGAAGATTTGTAGTGGAGAAACTGAGCTTACAAAAAGAGTCTGAATTAATGTCTTTCCCCCGAATGCAAGGAAAAAGAAAAAAAAAAAAATTTTAATAGAACTGCAAGTTGTTAAATGGCTAGAGTTTCTTTCATCGTTAGAAGACTACTTCTAACAAAAGATAGTTTGCCAAACTAGTACTGCAGCCACTAAACTGCTCTTTCAAATTATTATCCTTACAGATAATTATTGAGGAAATAAATTAGACTTTATTCCCTCTATGGGAAATTCTGGAAGGAGGAGATATTACAGAAAGTGTGACACGGTAGGTATTTCCTTTGTAGTTAGAACTATGATTTCACATGAGACCCAGCCTTGCTGTCTGACAGGTTCACAAGACTATTCACTCTTCCTCAAGTGGCTATCTCATAGTTTTTATGTTGTATACTGTATGCTAAGTATCTGTTTTTCTCTCCATGTGAAAGCTCATTTCAAACCTTTGTCCATTCTTTCAATATTAAACCAAGGATGGAAGTTTAAAAGTTGCCTACTTTATTATTTAGAAAAGTTATTGGTAAATGTGAAATATATTTTACTACTTGAATATCTGCATCTCTGCCATCTGAAGAGAAAGCTTTTGTTCAATAAGAAATGCTTATGCTGATTCCCAGAACAGACATGGATGTAAAAGTGTAATACTATTTGGGTCCTTCAAGATTTTCTCTACCAATGATTTTCTCATTACATTACAGAAGTGGTTACAGGTGTAATATAATGCAGTGTTGAAAGGTGAAAACCCGAATTTAGCACCTTACCACATTCTACACCACAAACTGTCTTGAAAACTGGAATATCCACTGAGCAAATCTTAGACAAGACAAGATTTATAAATTTTGTATATCCTAACACGCTCCTCTCCTTGGGATTTGTAAAGAATCACCTTCCCTCCTGATGTGGAGTATAGCAGATATTTGACTACACACACAATGGTTTCAGAGGAGAAATTAAGATTAACACAATACTGAGAATGAAAGAAAAAATTTGATGAACATAATGTAAACGCTTGACAGGGTTAAGACAATTTGGTTAATGCTCTACTGTTGTGAAAGTCTTTATTGCTTGTTTAATGGGGGCAAAACTATTTCTTTTAATGTAAGTGACCTCCCTGTTACACGCAAGAAAAAGTTCCTCTAACAGAATTGCAGATAAACAGTGATTTTCCAGTGGTTATGCTTCCTTTCATGTAAACATTGTTTTATTGAATCACTCTGGCCTCCAGTCAGGAGGCATGGAGACACACCATCTATAATGCTGCTGCTTCCTTTGAGAGCGCACGCAGGGTCAGTCTCGAAGAAAAAAGACAACGCAGAAAAAACTGTGCTGCACCAACACCACCTATGGAGACTTTCCACTGTGCCTTTTGCAACCGGACTTGCCTGTCTCGCATTGGCCTTTTTAGCCACCAGCGCGCTTGTAGCAAACGTGGGTAGAGCCCTTCCCAAATCTTTGCTTGTGAAGCCCAGCCATGATGATGATGAGGTTATCTAGATGGTAAAACTTATGCACAAGGAAAAATTTATTTTAAAAAAATCTGAACATTTGCTCAAGACAAAAATATTATCGAAGATGCTGCTTGCCAAACTTTATTTAGATCAGATCCTCTGCTAAAATAAAATAGATCTAAAGGGGTTTTATGAAAAAACAAACAAACAAACAAACAAACAACAAATCAATTTGATTTTGCTTAGTTTTTCTTAAAGTCGTTAAGAACATAAACTAAGGTGGTCACACTGCAGATACCTAGTAAATACCATTTATAAAAATTAAATATTCAACATTGTAAAGTAAGATATACACAGGTAACCCCCAAAGTGCTACAGTAGTGAAAAGAATTCAAAAGGTTTATTTGACAACATGAACACTAAACATCTTACAAAGCAAAAACTGGTTGTGCTTCCACAGCACAGGGCCTGAGAAAAGGCAAAGACCTGTTTTTGTTTCCAGGTTTTATCATCACCTCTGGCCTCTCTCCCGCAGGCTCCCTGCCAGCATGGTCTGTAACACTGTGAGGATTCATCTCTCCTCAGACTAGAAGATATTGCACTTTTTCTCTTGTATGGAAGAAGGGAAAGAAAAACATCCAATTATTTATGAGAAAAGTACTCTTGGGCAGGAAAGGCTTCCTAAGTGAAAAATAAGTTCTAGCTTCCCATCATGGATACTCATCCCTACAAATATGTTTGACATCACTTTCATAGATATTATTCTGGTATTTAGTAACTTAGTAGCTAATTTGTAGAAAAGTTACATGCCAAATTTATATGTGCTTATATGGGGTTATATGGGAAACTGTATCTGTACAGAGGTTACTTATATTTCTGTACATCATATATGTATGAAACCACAACATTACTCCCAAAACACAATATAATGCACTGCAAAGGAATTTTAACTTATAATTGGATGTAGTAGCACTTACTGTGACAATGCAGATTGCATTATTTAAGGTGGGGGTTTACTAGCAATATTTCACTGATGTTTGAGGGATTTTGTCTTGTGTAAATCTTACAAACTCATAACAGGACCCATGTATTCATCCAGTTTTATCTGTTAAGAATAATAACAAGATGACTGGGAAATAATTTACTAGTCTGACAGAGACTGAGTACCTTGATAGAGAGTTTGCATTCTCTGATGCAGGAAGATAAACTACTGAGGTATATTTCCACTTCAATACTTTTTCATGACAGCACAAACAAGGTGACCATTTAAAATAAATAAATAAATAGATCAAACTGTTAATTATAAACTGCACTCTATCTTAGCTGGATTAGATACACTTGGACCTTTGCCTTTCTGTGGTGGCTATGTCATTACAGTTCATTGTGCGTATTTTACATTTGAGGAGGAGGACGGAGGTGCACAAAAATATTTTGCTTACTTGCAATGTACACAAGAATTTTTAAACCCAGCAAAATCGAAAAAAAATCTGCTGTGTCTTCTTGAAAGCAGGAAAATCCTTTGCTGTCTACATTACCGTTTGTGTTACTATCTCAGTGTTGCAATTTTCCTAAAGATTTAGCTAACTAGTGTAATAAATGCTTTTAAAATGGTGTAATCATAAGCAGACCCAGAAGTGCTAGAGTAACCAGCATGCAGCAGGTACAGCCTCTCTAGGAGACTCTGCTGTGGCTTCCAGGTTTGACTGCAGGAGAACCAGAGCACGTATAGACCAGTAATCACATTCAGTGGCCCCTTTGTTTATGACTCATCTGAGAAAGCATGAACATCATCCAAAGGTAACCACAAAGTGAACATCTTAGAGTCATAACAGGCTGGCTTGTGCCATTTGTCCTCTTTGTTACCATCTGTCATGTGTGTAGATTAATGTAAGGTTATTTCCTACTCTTGTTGCAGTCTTTTGCTATGATAATAAAGTATGAGAATTTGAATGTCTAGCATGTCCTTGGAGAACAGGAGCATTTGACATTTTCTGTTTTAGTACCTAGCTCTGTCTTCCCCAGAAATAAGTATGGCTGTAAATGTTGATGAGTTGAATGAGTAGCCAACCAAAATTAAGAACATTTTAAAGGTCAAGGTAATTCACCATTACCATTCTCAGTGTGCCGTATTCTAGCCACTAAACAGTATCACAAAATCTGCAGTAAAAACAGTGCAAGAACACACAGACTTTTGAGTTGGATTTGGGCTTTGGTTTGTTGTTTGATTTTTGGTCAGGTTTTTTTGAAAAACGTAGTGGTAATACTAATAAACAGATGAAGAACAACACAGTTTATTTAAAATGCCCATATACTAAATGAATGGTCTTTGTGTTACAGAATAGCTTCTATCTTCTCTGCATTTGAAATGGCTTTCAGAAAGACAACATAACTGAGTTGGGTCCACAGAAAATAAAAGCTATAAGTCTCAAGACGAATAAACCATTGTTCTACATGGTGCTTCATTTTGAGTGACTTTTCCTTTTTTTTTTTTTTTAAATCTCATTCACATCAAAATTTAAAATCAACAATCAACTGTAATGGCATCATTCGAAGGAGAAATGGAAATATGACATTTGTCAATCCAGCCCAAAATGGTTGCAAAGAATTTATGCATGTTCTCATAAAACACAGCTGTGATATTGCAGTAATTTGAGCCAAAAACAAACTGTAATTTTAATGACAAAATGCTTCTGTTGTGTAAAGCTTGCACAAAAACATGATTATGTCTAATATTTTGATCTCATCAAACTGGAGAGAACTGTTAGTCAACCCTGGACATATGCTTCTATTATTAAATCTAATCTATTTGCACAGCAGTTGTATTTCCCTTAGCCCATTGCAAAAATATAGGTCCAGAATTATTTGGAACAGTCTGATACAAGAAATAATTAATCCACATATTGGACTGGAGAAAGCCCTTAAGTAAAAGCATTTCATTGCAAATAAAAAGCGCAGTGTAGAGAGGACACATCACTGCTTCTGCTCGTATGACATTTTCTTGAACAGGAATTCATAGCCACCATCTTCATGTATGGCATGCTGAGCTTTCAGACTGCACAAAAAATAGGAAAATAAAGTCAGTCTATCTATCCTTTTCAATTAGAATGCCAGACCTTTTCCAAAGAATTTGTGCCAAACTGATTTTCTTAAAGAAAAATAACTAGATTTAAGAGACTCTTATGGAAGAAAAAATGGTGCCATTCTGAGCTGTGCTTACAAATAGTCTTGTTTTTTTTTCCAATACAGAACTAAAACTTACTCATTTTTACTGAAGAAAAAAAGAAAAAGAAACTCAGTTGAAGGCTATATTATCCTTTTAATCTAACAAAATGCTAATGGGGGCATAATAAGTAGTTGGATTTTGCTGAAACTTGCAGTTAAAACAGCTAATGTTTATTTTTTATTCTCTTTTACTCTTGAAATCATGAAGATTCAGTTGCAATGTTTATAAAAAGGTAATCTTTATAAGGTTTCATTTTATTGAGTTATGTCAAAATTTGAGTGAAAGAACTAAAAATATTGTAACACTATTAAAATAGATTTTATTTTGTTGTGATTTGTTTTCCTATAAATAAAATACAACTTGTGTTGTCTATATAACTTTACTGTAAAAAAAAAAAATAAGTGTTATCAAAATAGGTAACAGTTCTGGGTGAGAAAATAAACACAAAAGGAAGCCTAAATACAATTCAACAGCAGACTGCCCCACCAGTCAGACATAAAATAAACTATATTTTTAGAGAAAGTGTTTAGTTTTGTACTTCATTTTTCCTGTATTATTCTCTTCTTCCTCTAACAAAAATGTACCTTGCTTTGGGGACAGCTTGACATTCTTTTCTTGGTTAACAGATGTCATTTTTGCCTCATAGATGTAGGATCACAGCTCCTGAAGGCAGACCCCATTGGACTGGTTAGTGACCAAAAACCAACGTAAGTGTTAATAGTATCATTGGTTATTTATTGATTTTAGGCAGTGCCTTTATATCTAAATCTATTTTTCATTAATTGAAGATAATTTCTTAAATGAAAAGATATTAAAAAAAAAGAAAAAAAAGGATGAATCATTAAATCAGCATGCAGTTTTAGGTTAATAGGATTTCCCCTTGTTTCTCTCAAAGTGGAAAGCAAACATACTTCTCTAATGCCCTACCACATTGTCACACTGCAGGAATCCTATCTTATAACTTTAATATTCCTTATATTACCCTGGTAATTTGCAGAGGTGGAGGTTTTCAGAAACATTTTTAGAAAAGTGGAAGCATAGGAATCCACTATCACTCCTCCTTGAAATGTCCATCTGCTCTATTATCTTCTGGAAGATAAGCCATGTTCTGCTATGAAGGCCAATGAGACACATGGAACTAGTGTGGAATTTGTGCTCCGCTCAGCCATTGTTCTTCAATGACTTTTGGCGTTTTGATCCTGTGCTGGTGGCTCAATGCCATGTAACCAGCAAAGGGAAGACAAAGCCAATCTGGTGCTTCCTGAAGGTCCTGGCCTATCACACAGTGCAGCTGGGTTTTGAGGTAATCAGAACTTTAGCTGAGGTCTGACTTACTACATTCCAGTACAAAAGTCTTCACAGTGATAGTGGTCAAAATCTGGACAGACTGTGCAGGGAGGCAGTGGAATCTCCATCCTTGGAAAAACCTAAAAATCTTGGACTAGGCCCTGAGCAACCTCATGGAATTTCAAAGCTGGCCCTGTACTGAGCAGGGGATCAGACATGTTGTTCTCCTAGACTTCATCCAAACCTATGCAATTCTGTGAATCGGGTCTTGCAGACCCTTGAGCTCCAGAAAAATCTTAGACAAGCACTTGAGGGGAATTATACAGAAGGGGCCAGTCCTGATTCATTAGCATTCCCTTGTATACTAAGATGAGATAGTCTACACTGATAAAGCCTCTATTCACTTGAAGCTATTATAAAGACATAAAAATATTAACTACTATTGTTAGATCAGTTTTAATTACTGAGTAATTGTCTGTTAGTAATTCTTTGTTTAATCTGCTCTTTTTTTGGGCAATCATTGAAGAACTAGTATAATTTAGGAGATTTATGAATTTAAGTAGTAGCATGATTTCAGCTAACTTCAGAAAGGATCACTCACTGGCAGTTCTTTCTCAATATCCTTTGATAAATACTGTGCTAGTCTGTTTTATACAAACCTCCTTATTTGCACTGAGTATGGAATGAATGTTTTTCTCTTATGACAAGACTGAACTTTGCTGGAGTAGTGAAGAGGTCATATTTCTTTTTCTGAAAGGGTGACAGACCATGACATAGACTTTTAGTACGTATTTTCTTTTTTACACCTTCAGAGTCTCAAATAAAACTGGAAAAGAATGTAAAAATATATATTTCTGGTATTTTCATGTAGTTCAGATGTTCAAGTATGGTAACTGTATTTCTAACGTCAGTATATGTCATTTTCTGCTTAAGAGGCAGAGAGGATCTGGGAGACAAGTATTCATAAATGAATTTTTTCATTTCTTGAAATCCTGATAGGCTCTCCCCTTTTTTTTTTCTTTTTTTTTTTTTGACAGGCTTACTCATGGCTTTTTGGGTGCCAAACAGGAAAATTCTGACTTTTAATATTATCCATACTTACTGAAGGTTGCCATAATCTGCAGTTTTTCTGCCTGGAATATGTTGTGCTTATCATAATAGCGCAGTGATATTTAAGAATGTTATTCTTGCCAACTCGTGGTTGAGCCTAGCTAAAAATGATTTCTTTGTTTTGTTGACATGAAAGGAAAAGAGAGGAAATTGCAAATGTCTGGGGAAAGAGTAGGTGAGTCTGGTGAGGGAAGACATGTTTCAGCAACCTCTTTACCAATTTAAGAGGATCTCCTTTGTCACTGCATTGTGTGTCCTGGAAGGTGGTAGGGGCAATCTTATCTGGATGTGTTGCTAAAATATGTGGCTAAAACAGCCTGGAAAGATTGATGCTCACTGTAAGAGAAGCACATTACACAGGGTGGAAAGGCTTCCCTTATCCTCTGAGGAGAGTGGGAACTGAGGGAGAAGGGGAGTCTCCCTGGTACCTCTTTACTTTAACTACATCTCGCTGTCCATGAAAACACCAGATCATAATATTTCTTTTACTGTCTCTCCTCTACAAGCTTAGACACCAAGAATAGGAATAATGTAATCTAATTAGTCGTCTGAAAGTCCACATTTTAATCAAAGTTATTACTTGCTATCAATGATTGAGAGAGCCTAGAAGTATAGAAGAGAGGGACCTCTACAGTTCAATTTCCATCCTCTAGAGACAAATTCAGACCACATAACACAAACATTTGTATTGAAATGGGATAAATAGTTCTCTAGATATGCCCCTATTTCTTTCCATTGACTGTAAAGGAAGCAGTAAATGCCTAATACTGATGAAAGAGAGGCACTGGATGCTTAGACAAACTCAGGTAAAATGGATTTCCTTCTGATTTTCTCACATTATTGACATTTACAAGTAAAGTCAGAGTAATGAAATGAAATCTGTATATTACATTCATTTACAGGCACTGAAGAAGTAGTCTCTCCAGTACTACTATTAAAGGTGAGAACATGTACCATAGAATTTTGTCTATTAAAAATATAAATAAAATACAGCTATAACAATTGTATGGTAAGAATAACACAATTCAAAGTACAGTAGAAGTTGGTGCACTCATATGGGATTCATGAAAGTTAAAGTAAGCTGTTTCATTTCTCTTTGTCTCAGTTTCCCTTTACTCAACATCAAGTTTTTAGCAGAAATTGTATCAAAAAGAGTAGTAGGAATGATCATATATTTGGAATAGCTTATCTACCATAGTAGGTTAAAAAGACCAGTACTCTCCAAACTGAGGGAGAAATATGAAGAATAAACTAATGACAAACATGGAAAAGTAAGAGCTGAGAAACTGCACATTTAAATGTGTGTTGAAAAGACTTGGAGGAATAGAATGAGGTCATTAGGGAGAAAGTTTGAAATAGAAAACAGAGAACTGTTTAGTTCCATCTTGTTTGAAACAGTAGGCTTCTTTGCAGCAGTGTGTTGTGGGTAACAGTAGTTTACATGGACTCAGAAAATATATAGGTTTATAAAATTATATCAGATATAGTCTCTTCAACAAGAAGTCCCTGAATGTCTCATTGTCAAAAGCTTTCATGTTATTTCAGGAATCATCATAGTATGGTCTTTCTACTCGTGTACTTTCCTAAGACTCTCTAACAGACATCCACAGAGAATTTTAGATCCTTAACTGCACAGGTCCATAACAATTTGACTATGTTATAATTACAGACTTAGCAATTGTCTGTGGCTCACAGGGAAAAATAATATTGTTTTCTCTTTAATTTTGTTCATTTTCAAAATCATATACTCAGAAAAGTCTTCAGTTTCTTTCAAATCAGACAGCCTAGATATGTACCCTAAAAGACAGTACCTTCACTTGTTGTTTTGCCATGAGTGTTTATTCTTTCTTACTGTTTTGTTTTTAATAGGAAATGTCAGTTCAGCTCTCTGCCAACATGCTGCTAAAAACTCAATTTGACAACTATGCTAGTAGCATGCTGGAAGCATGATAACTGTGATATACTTAATGCCTGACTATGGCCCCATGACAACAAAAAACGACAATTCTTTTTCAGATTTCTGATATGCTGTCAATGTGGCAAAAAAATCATGGAAGACATTACTGCAAGGGAATTGCACAACTTTTATCTTAATCTTTCACAGGTTGCATTGAAATCAAGCTTCCTTCAACTTCAAATTATGCATCAATAGTTCAATAATAAATATTTTTTTATATTGCATGATATGTGAAAACACTAGCGACAAATCACAATTATAATTCAAAACTTCCTTTGGGGCTGTGACCAAATGATTTTATGTTATTTATTAAGTTTGGGGTATTCGTCCTACCACTGTAACCAGAAAAAGTGGCAATTTTCAGATTGGCAATTCAGAATTTATTGGTTGTTTTTTTCCTGTAATTGAATGCAGCCATCCCTAAAACCTTGAACCAATTTCACAAGCTTCAATTTTATGTGGATGTCCCTTGAAACTTTTTATAAATTTGTTTTAATTTTAAAAATGTACTAGAGAAAACTCCAGTTTCTTCCATGTTGGTGCAGATGGACTTGGGTCATTTCAACTCTCCTCTCAAAGATTCTCACATGAAAAAAAATGTTTCCCTTTGACCTCTTAACTATTGAAAAATATTTGAATATGATAGGTAGTACAGAAAACCAAAGAAAATAAAATGCAATTATCTTCTATATCAAAAGCTACAGTTTGGTCTGAAATAGTCACTCCAGATTCTCTTTACTGTGACTCAAGTACAGAGTTGTACCAGAGTTTGGCTCATGAACATCTAAATAAGTCAGTTATTGACTCCAACGTTTCACTACTCTGTTCTGCAAAGATACTTCTTTGGATCGGATTTTTGTTTTTAAAGTCCAGTGACAAAAATCTTACTTTTACACATGCAACAAATGAATCAAAATAACCAAACATTCAGATCTAGTTGTCTATGTGTATTTGCAGGTGCTACTTTATCTGGTATGAGCACTGCAGTGTGTGATCACTTGAGTCCTCTGAGCACTACTTTCCAGATGCTTGCAGTACAACAAATCCTTTATTTGTAAAAGTGGAAATTCCTCTTGTCCTTCTTCCTAGTCTGGAACTCTCCCAAATCCTGAGTGTCACTACCAGTCATACAGTTGACTTTGAAACAATCTGTTCCTTGTCTAACTTACAGCAAGCATGTTCTTCACTGACCAGAGACAGTTTTAGTGATTGAAAAGTTGATCTGTTCTTTTGTTTTCTATAACACATAAAGAACTGTAGAATGTGCTCAGTCCTTTCATAATGTTGAAGAATGGGGAGAAACCAGCAAGTCTCAGATGTTTTCCTTACCCTTTCTGGTCAGGTAACTACACCTAGGATCACATTGACTACTTCTGTAGGGAGTATGTTAACCTCTAAGATATTCCTGTGAACCCTTTGTCTTAACTTTTTTTAACAGTGATAATCAGAAAAAATTGATTTTGTTTCTCAGATTGCTAAAATCCTCCCCACACTTTCCTCAGCAGCAGTGCTGAATAAATCATTGTAATGTTCCCCTGAAGTGAATTGAAAATTAATTTACACAGCGAAGATGATCCTCCTAATAACAGGGTACATGGAATGGGGAAATTGGAAATCATTACCCAGCAAACATTATCTGCATTATTTTTGTAGCTGGTTTAGATTGCATTGTAATAGAAAATTAGGAGACTGGCTGTGAAGAAGTTTAAGAGGGTCCCCTGAAGAGCTTCTGCTTTAAAATTGATTCTTTAAAAAAGCATTAAAAAGCTATTGGAATTGATTGCCTGCTAATATAAAGGAAAAACTCTTTGCCACCATTTGTGTTAAAAAAGAGCATCTTCATTCATGCATGTTATTAAAACTACTGGCCTGAAAGCCCCTGTAGAAAGATAAAGGATATGGATGGGATATTAAAACAGCAATCTTTGCTTTATCGAGGATTTAAAGTTAATATGTCGCTTTTATTAATTCAGCAGGAACCATTAGTTAGTATGTCAAATAAGGGATTTACAATTAAAATACTATAGAATAGAAGTATCTTTAGTAAACAGTGAACAAGGAATTCTTCATTAATCTTCCAAGCATGAGGTTTATCCCTGTAAAGAATAAATCCCGCATTTACAGTTTTCTTTATTGCTTAGTTTGCTATGCACAAGCAATAAAAGTCAGAGCTGATAACACCCCTGATTAGCTTCAGCAGCTTCCACTGCTGTGGGGTAATGGTGAATCAAATCCTAGCCAGTAGCAAAATGGGTTCCACTATACCTTGTTTACAAAGACTCAACTGAATGACCTTTGGAAGACGTTGCTCTACATTACATGTTTGTAATATTTAAAAATTACATGGAAAAGTAATATCCTTTCTTGACTTTGAACTGCTCAAAGCTTTTCATAGTTTTCTGACTTCTAACACATTTGGAACAAATTTCCCTTTGTCTTTTAATTTGGAATAACAGGAAACATTAAAGGCAATGAACATTGAGGAGGAAAAGTCTTGATAATGATCCTATTAGAAAAACAAATGGTATGAGCTTTACTGCAGCAATTTGCATGGGTGCATTCTTCAGTTTTCCTTACCCTTTGAAAGGGATTGGGCAAAAAGGAAGACCATCTTGGGAACTTTGTCCAACATAGCAATCAAGGTGAAATCTATTAGGTAAAGTTGCAAAGAAATGTAACCTGATAAAACTAGATTTCAACTGCAGATTCAGAGAGCAAAGGAATGGGAAAAATGACAAAGCATGATAACAGTCAATATGGAAATTTAAAAGAAATAGCCCTATCAGGAAAGTGACAAGCCGGACACAGGAGAAGGGCTCCTAGCTGGTAATAGCAGTCAATGTTTATTTATTTTGGACTTA
>VXBX01008449.1:571906-583188 GCA_013400415.1 Scytalopus superciliaris | reverse complement strand
GAATTAGCATAAATGGAAAGGAAGTGTGATAAAAAATTTAATAAGGATATTGCCTACTATACAGACATGATACAAGGGCAGTAAATCTTTTTCCACAATTCTGTATGGTTATGATGGGAAGGAAGATTACTTGTTAATACAGCCTAAGGACCAACACTAATTTTTGAACTGAGTAGAGCTGAAGATGAAAATCTAAAGGCTGCAAAGAATTAAAAAATAGAAGTTTCCGTAAAACAAGGTAATATTCCTATGGATCCCTGGTACAACCTTTACACGTATCAGGTCTGGAGTCTGGAAGAGAAAATTTAATACAAACATACAGGGATATTATCACGTGGCTCAGAATTCAGTGGATAATTTAGCTGGTTAGACAACCAGAGGAACATCTGTCTCCAAGAAAATTCTGGAATTTTGGTCTCTGGTCTTGCCAACCAATCTAGAATGTCCTTAAATTTTGCATGAAATAGAACATTATTAAAATATTAAAATATTAAATTACTTTAATAAATGGTGATTGTAATTACTAACTACATATTATGCATTTAACACATCACGACAAAATCAACTTTGCTGAAATGACAAATATTGATATTAAACCAGTCAAAAATCCATATGCTCTATGTTTATTTTAATTTTTTCACACTACCATTTCCTGGCAGAAAGCACAACTATGCCAATAAGTGTTCCAAAACTTTGAGTAGTCATGTGAAAAAACTTTTATTTACAAGGAAGAAACATTGATTCCTGTGTGACAAAAGCTATAGTAGAAAGATCAAAAAGGTATACATGCAGTTCTGAAGTTCACACTCAGTTATTTTTAAGTGCTGTGACTGTTAATAATTGAAGGATTTAACTGCTTGGATATACCACCAATAATCAAACTTCCACTCATGAGCAAACACAAGTTACCTACAATCTTGACCTCATGGTGTGTTTGCCATTCAGAAGTTTGGAGGGTGAGAAGGATGATAATGAAGAAAAATCACTACAAGTCTTCTGAGAACAATCAAAGTAAGAGGAAAAGCCAGTTACAAATTTCCTGGGCAGAGAGGATGAGAAGCTTAAGATGCAGGATTTCTAAAAAAAAAAAATAAAAAAATAAAAAAATTATGTTTTAAAGGCCGTTGTTGGTAAAGACTTGATAATTTCAGTGTTGTCTTAATTTATCTACATGTTCTGATTATAGTTGAATTAAAAAATCACTGTACAGAAAGGCAGCTACATACATAAATTGTCACAAGATAATCTGGAATGTAGATTTGTAGCATTTTTGCTACTCTCTAACAACAGTCTCAGTACTTGCTCTCACTCTGCAGTAAAAGTGAGACAGCTTATCCTTCACTGAAGAAGAAAACTACCAATATTTACCATGGTATAAGTACAGGCAGTTTTTACAGACTAGCTGATATCAACTATAACTTACACCTCATTAACCTGGTGAAAGACTGGGAGTCCTGTATGATGAGCACTGTACAAACACATAAGGGATAAATATTCTTTGTCAGAAAGAACAAAGAAAAAGAACAATGATCTTTATCATAAAAATCAGATGACTTCCTCAAGGACATATATAATGAAATGAAGTTGCAAACCTGGGACTTGAATCTTTGAGATTCTGGTAATAAGACCATCCTTCCTAACCTCAGTAGTATAAATCCTCTTTGGCAAACAAAATGTCCATTTAAAATTTACACATATTCTTTCACTTCAGCATTTTCATAGTTCATTGAAGTCACATTCCTACCTAAATCTGAAAAAGGAAGTGTTGGATATGACCCCATTCACTGGACTCAACACAGGGCACTGTAGCACACTTGTAGGATATTCTCTTTTCTGCTGCTCAACTTCTTGGTCAAGTCCCAGAGGGACAACTTACCTGAGGGACCCCTTGGGAATGAGAAATTCTTCTCTTTTTTTTGAGGGGCAGGGTTGTTAATCTGGGCCAATGCATATATATACAGCATGAAGTATTGCTCTACAACATGTTGGGAAAAAAGACCACTGCAAAATCTAAATAATTGCCCTTAAGAGGCCCTAAAATGATGCATTCCTTTTATGAGAGGAGTCTGTGATACATTTATGTTATGTCATAGACTATAACAGTGATTTTACATATTTCTTCTCCTTTTCCAGTGTTGTATTATGGATTCCTTGACAGAGAAATGGATCTGGGTCTCCCAAAATTATAGTAAAAAATCATCATTCTATCTTTCTCCTTTTCTACTTAGCGTTCTTCAATTACCCTTCTAATATAATAACACTGCCCTTCCAATGTAATAGGAGCCTCCATTTTTATTGAAAACTTGCATGAAAGCATAATTTCAGGAATATATTGGAAATTCAACAGCAACTTCATATTGAAATTACAAAGCAAATCAGCATCCACTTGTAATTAAAATAATAAAATAGTACTGCCTCTTGATAGTTCCTAATGTCTATCTCTGTTTTTCTCATTTTTTTACCTTCAGTTACCACAGTGAACAGCTGTGGTCATATAAATAATACACCTGGCAGCTTCAAATGACCAGATGTCAAGCTTATCTTTCCACTATTGGCATTTATTTATGAATTTAAACTGATTTGAAATGTGGATTGTGCCTTGAAAATATGTTCCAAATGATAACTGTCAGAGACAGGATATGCTTAGCAGCAATAATTAACCTCCCATTTGAAATTTATTTTGAGTAGTCACAGGAATCATAAGTGCAAGTGAGTTATGGCACTAAAGCAATCTTTTTGTATTTGGAATTCATTAATGAAGGCTTTAATAGTTAATATTGAATCTTTAGGTAAATCTTCAAACTGAGTTTTGCATACACCTCCCTTGGCAAATGGTTGAGCCTCTGATCCCATCTCCACTGATGGTTAATAGACAGAAGTAGGTTAAAAGGTAATAAGATTTGATTTTCTAGAGCACTCAATTCCATCTAAAAGTGCCAGAAGGTACCTTCCTGACACCTTTGCAAGACAGGCTGTATCATTTTCCCCCCAGTTTGCTGTAAAATAAATTGAAGATCAAAGAGGTTAAACTACTTGCCCATGGATTCATACAAAAGCCTGAGGCACAGCCAGGATTAGAATGAAAACTTCCTCACTCCCACCCTATGTTTTGCCACAAGACCATTCAATACTTGGTAAACATCAGACTTGTAACTCAGCCATGGAGAAAATACTACAGTGAAGTGATTTGTGTTTTTCCGTCTTTCAGTATGAGCAAGGAACCTCTTGAGACAAAGAAATTATTGTATTTTATAAAAAAGGGATGCAAATCTTAAATGTCTTTCAAATTCTTCAGCTCTGGGACTATCAAGTACTGCTCATTTATAGATCATATAAAATTATGTATGTTGGATGATTAAATAATTGAAGAATTCATAAACTCCAAGACTAGGGCTCACAGTGTCAAATCAAAGTCTATGTCTGAATTACTGTAAAATGGAAACATTAAGTCTAAAAACCTTAGTGTCTTTGCAGTATTTTTTTGCTCTGGCCCAGTAGTCTCTGATATTTTCCTTCAATAATTCATAATACTTTTGTTAATTCTCTCCTTCTTTAAATTATGTAAGTTTCCACCTCTTTGTCAAGGTAGAAAGAGGCCATGCATATCATATTACTCAAATAGCATAAGGAAATTGTTTTGTGATTTTTTTTTTCTTTTAAATGTGCCACCTAAACCAATGGCAAGATGCAAGAGTACACAGCATGTATACAATATCCTCCAGATTTCCCAGACTTAAATAGAATCAAACCTTCTGTCTAAAAAGGAAAAGATCTAGTTATTCTTTCCTTTATAAAGTCAACATTTTATGGACAAATGAGATGCTGACAAATGCATTTCACAAATTCAACTTATTTCCCTGAAGTTTACCTGTCTGTTTTGTCTGAATCACATTGAAAGCTAATCTGGAGCCTAATTCTGTACTGCTCTTTAATTGTTTTTTTATGTGAACTCAAAGAAAGAATGGTAATGAGATGTTGAACTTTCTAGCAAGCATTTTAGACATGAAACTCCATGGTATGAAAAAAAAAAACCTCACTAAAATCTGAAGATGCTAATAGTTATAAAATCTATTCAAGAAAATATAACAAGATGTTAGCAATATGAATCTACAAGTAATGTTTAAAGAAAGTAAAGTGACTATTACATGTTTTCATGTAAAGTTCAATTTAAAGAATCTTGGTAGTTCTCAAGTGACTTCCTTTCCCAGTGGTTATTGTGTTTTACTGCATCTGCATGCTATGAGAGCATCACTAAACCACAAACTTCTGTTTCACGTATTCATCATTTTAGGGCACAGAATCATGAAGCATATTAGAGAGGAGATTTTCTTCAAGCCATTAATGACCTACTCGTTAGATCTCAATAATATACAAACATTCAGAATGAAATTACAGTTTTTTAAATAATTCTAAGTGGGGGCAAAAAAGAATTAAAGGTATAAAATGTCACAAAACATGACACAATCTTACACATTGCGCTAAATTGATCTTGCAATTTGCTTTGAGAATACAAGGAATATCTCTGAGATGTTCTTTTAAGGATTTCATAGTGTGTTTTGGGATAACAAATTGGTTAACATGGAGAAGCTTAGGACTAGTACAGAAGTTAGACAAAGAGTAAAGGAGAGGGAGAAAGTAGCTGAGGATGAAGAAGGAAATTTCCCACTAACAAATCAGTTCTGGGAACTAACTAATATTTTTTTCAGTGACCTTGGTGCAAAAAGATAGCTTGTTTTAATGGAATGTACTGGTGTTGTGACATTGGGAAACACCCCCAATGCAGGAGAGGTTTGGAAGACCTGATGACCTTAGGGATTTGCATAATAGTTATGAGATAAAAATCCAATCAAGCAGAGGGCAATGTCATACACTTAGGGGCTAATATTAAGAACTTATATTATACGCTGAAAATATCAGAAAATAAGAGGATCTCTGTTTACTCTGATGCCTATGAATCATAATAATATATGTGAAAAGACAAAGGTAATTCATACCTGTACCAGTTAAGGTATTTCCAGTAGGAGCCATGAAAATTGAGTGGCTTTGCACAACATACTTCTGGCTGCTTTCAGAGAACTATGCAGTACGAAAGACCAATCAGCAAAGAAGAGGTGAAAAAAAAGGCTTTTGCAGTATTCAGAGAACCATGAGTCCTAGAAGAAGAGTAAAACTGTGTTTGTTTTGGGTAATCTAATAGAACAGAGGCTAAATGATACTGAATTACTATCTATAAATATACAGACAGGGAAACATCAGGGCAAGAGAAGTTCGGTTTAAACTAAAGGACAGCATTGGCAGAAGATTAAATGGATAGGAATTAACCATAAGTAATTCTAGCATGGAAATCAGAAGAAGTTTTCTAGTTATTAGGAGAAAGATATCCCATGTAATATCTTTCCAGTAGACTTTTGGCCTCCCTCACTTCATTCTATTGAAAGAATTGTGAAGAATGACTGTCTGCAGCAGCTGAAGTTTGGACCCAAAGATCCAGAAGCTTCCTACTACGTTAAAGGGCCCTTCCATTCTGACTAAATAAGAAAACCTGCTGCACATGAAATGTCATGCCATGAAACAAAAAATGTTGAATCTCTGTCTTTGCTGGTTAATAGTTCAAACTGTGTGGTGGAGGAATTAAATAGAAAACAAATGTTTTGCAAAAAGTAAAGATGCCCAACTGCAAACTGCTTTATTAAGCTCCCTCTTAATTAGAGAGATTGTCCAGAAGGGCAAACCCTGTAGCTTAATCTGTTTACGAAACATCTAATGACATAAAGTTCCTACATGTCTTTAAAGTTTATTGGCAAGTTGTGGCAGCCCGGAAAAGGATACTACCTGAACCTTTAGACCATTATTTATTTATTTGTACTTGGATTTATGTCAAAACAAGACAGGAAGAAACACTAAACTTTTTACTGTAATGAACCTTGGCATTTGACTTCTATTATAAACAATGTGAACTAAAAATGCCTGGAGGCACTATACCTTGTGCATCTGGCATTTATACAGCAGATTACCAGCACTCTCACTGACCTTGGCAGCTCTGCAGGGGACACACTGTATATTCATTTAGCTGAGTTGATTTAAAAATTCTCTTGTCTGTGCACATCCATATCAGGGTGAAACTCAACTTGTCTCCATCATTGTGTCAAAGAGATTCATTTGAACTTCATCATGCTTTCAGCAAAGCACATTTGCAAATGTGTAAAATCAGATGGCAAGTATATTTAAAAGCCCTCTGTTCCAAACCCCTGAAGCTCTTACATGTGTATGTAACTCACGGGGTTCAGTGCTAACAATTTCTATTTGTTACATACACTCAAGGGCCTAGACACCAGAGGATGTAAACATTAAGGGTCAAGACTTCCCTAGACTCTTCTGCAATTGTGGAAAACAGCTGGACTCAAGACACTTTCTACTTACATGTTCAGTGTAAAAGTCCTCTCTACAACTTCAAAGAAATAAAGTTTGACTAACAGGCCACTGCAATCACACTTGCTGAATCGTAATCAAAGGCCAACTGACATGAAAGGTTTGGGGGAACAGATGTAGCTCTCAAAAGCAAATAGAGACTGTTTTCACTTTCTTTGCTCATCATTCCACTATACCTTTAGGACCCAAGTCTCAAAAAATTCCCATCAGACTAGGCACCTCTGGCCCATCCAATCTCAGAAATTCTTTAAACCCAGAATATATGTTTTGCTGCAATGTACTGCTTTACTTGAAGTTATAATAGCAGTAGCTATAGCAATTCCTAGTCTCAATTTCCCTTACTGTTAAGTTCTACTTATAAAAAGAATTCAAATAATAAAATGCAAAGAATGAAAATTAGTTCTTTTGGCAATCTATTTTGTGTGTGTTTACTTCCAGCACAGTTTTATAATAGAAATTTAGTGGGTGCTTAGAATCCAAATCCTTTGAATTTTCTGAGAAATAAAACAGCCAAAATCATGAATACTATCCTAAATATGAATTTATGTATTTCTCATTGATACATATTATTGCATATAGGCAATATGTATGCCTTATATGTATATTAACATTCAAAAGCCTCTTTAAAGATCTGTTTCACTACACAGTAAAAGGGATATCTATCAAAACATGGGTTTAGACAGACCAGAGTCTATAGCACTTCTGAATGCAGCATTTACCATTCTAAAAACAGATCTGGTAACTGCCCATACTGAATTTCTGACAAGCTTTATTTAATGAATGTACAGAATAGAAGAATCTTTTCACAGAATAGAGGAATCTTTTCTTTCATTGAATAATGTAGTACTCCAAAGAGCATGTTAAGTCACATGTAGATATCTAAATTGTGTTCTAAGAATTACTAAGAGTTCTATATCTACATTTTGAAGTAGTGAGTTAATTGAAGAATGTGCCCATTTTCTGAGAATTGTTTACCAAACAATTATTCTATTTTTTCAATTTTTTTCCAAAATTTGTCATAACTATTCTATCACAAGTAAAAATAACAGTAGATTTGTTCTTGCAGTAGAAAAATACCCCAGTCCCAACAATCCTAGCAAAAGAAAAAACTAGAAAATATTGGCTTTCATTTAGGGGGGAATGTTGCCACAAGCTTTAATATAATTGTAGATTTCAATGTAGTTTTATAGTCTTTTGCATTTGAAAAATAGCTTGTAACTGCTGTAGCAAATGTTTAGGCTAGATTTTAACCTCTGTGTCACATTTTTTAAGCCTGTCTTTGTGCTAATGGGGAGATATTAGGCTGTATTCAGATAGCTATTAGAACACGTTAGAGTCAAAATACAATATTGTTTAGTTGTAGTCACAGTATAAAGATGGGTGAAGAGTACTGGAAGAACTCCAAATAGAAGATGTAATGCAATGAAGATGAGGGTGGGGGGAGGAAGGAGTGGTCTTGTGACCACCGACTCAATTCCAGGGGGGTGTTTCCAGGGGGGTGGTTTGAGATGGTTTGTAGGATAGGTCAGTTAGACACTGGATGTGTATCTTAGATAGGGTAATTAAGTAGGGTCATAAATTTGTAGAATTCTGTATGTCCCCCTTGCTCGTGTTATGGATTGCTATAGCTATACTTTTAGTAAAGGATCTTTTTCCACCTTAATCCTGTTGTGGAAGTTTTCTTCCTAGGAATTCCAGGCAACATCATTTTTAGCAGTCAAAAACATTGATCAAAATATTCCCTATAACTAATTAACCAATTGCAATCAATATCAGCTTCAGTATTTCACTCGTTTAAGCAGGTTTTGTTCATTTGACATGTTTAATTTTGGCTGTTGAGCACAAAATGAGCTTCCTAGTCATTTAATTACTGAAATTATGAGTATCTTCCCGACAGACAATGCCACGGTCACGGTTAGATAGTCAGGGCAGAACTCTTGGCTTTTGTTCCAGAGTCTTTATGTTGCTGATGTGGCTCAAGTTCACCCACTTGCTTCAGTTCCCAGTCCTCAGCCTTTCTCAAAAATGTTCTCGAGGGAAGAAGGAGAGGAGCAAAGTGGGGATGGGAAAAGGCAGAATGGTACGTGCAGTGCCCCATTGGATCTGTGGCCACGAGAAATGTGTGCAACATTCTAAGTTAGAGTATCCTAAAAGTAATCTTAAATTATGGAGCAGATTTTCTTGACAAGGCAGGAACTTTAAAATCATAGGGAAATGACTGGGACACATCCTTTCCCCAGACTTTTCTGCAGCATCTCATATAAAATGCAAGAGGGAACAAGGAGACACTGTTTCCATCTATCTTCTTGTTTCAAATGTGATGTTAGTTCTTGGAAGTGCATTTATATGCTTTCATTTCTCTCTTCAATTTAGGAAATTTCAAGAGATGTCTATTTATTTTTCATACATATTTCTGAGTGTGTTCACTCTAGGTACTGGTTTTCATGCGTTTGCAAGTTCAGAGTGCCTGTCTCATGCAACTTGAAATATAATTAATCACACAGGAGTAGGATTATATGCTTAACACTTTGCCTGTATTCAAAAAAGAAATCAAACTCTCCAGAGGCTACTCTATTTTCAATGTAATAAGGAACTTTCCATCAGCAAACATGTTTGATCAGATATACATAGCTTTACAGCTCCTCATTGGCATCAGAACACAGAAGAGGAAAAAAAACCAACAAAACAAATAAAACAAAAATGTTCCTGCACTAATGAAATAGAGTAGCTTGCTTTATAGCACTTTTTGAGGGGTAGTAATTAATGAATGAGTGTTTGCTAAAATGTCTTCATGGTTAAGCTATGATTTAGTTCAGGATGGCTGACACACAATATACATTCACAGCAGGACTATAAAAGAAAAACTAATGAATATCAGGGGGGAAAAGTCAGCAAGTGAAGCCTTTGGAGATTATTCCTTTCCTCTGCAGAAAATCCAAGCATCAGCCACTGCTCAGAGGAAGTTCTGCAGCAAATCAGGGTGAGGATGCCCTTCAGTGCTCTGCCATAGCAGGAACTGTGCATGGGATCCATCTGAATAAAAAAGCTTCCAGTCTCCACAGAGAAATAGGCATTTCTATGCTGAAAATTTTGAACTAAACATCTGTTTGATCATATGAATCATTCAATGAAAACGCCTCTCTCTCCAGTGCGCTGCTCTCTCCCAGAGTTGATACAGATGTCCTTGTTGTACCTTTTGACCTTTAGGTAACAAGAATACCATCATAGATACCAGCTCAGCATTAGTGACATCTGCAGCTGCTTACAATGCCCTCTTGTCCTGGTAGTAGTCCAGCTCTTCTTGGGCAGCTGTGCACAAAAAACTCTCTCTGTGATGACCATCTTGAGCCCATGGGTACTATATCTGTCCCAGTCTGTGTTGTCACATAAATCCTATAAGACTCAACAAGTCCATATGGGAAAAGTACCTATTGGCTGGATAATGTATCATTTTCAGTATAGCGGAATAATAAAAATTACAAGCTAAGGTCATAAGGAAAAACAGAAAGGGCAATTCAGTAAAATAAATAGAATATATCTAAAACATACAGTCAAAAAATGTTTCAGCTAGGTCCGTAGCACATAACAGAAAATTATGTTGTAAGGTGAAAAACTATAAATAATTTTGATGATCATCATAGACAACAAACCTTCTCTTTTGTACTCTGAGCAGAAGTTATCACAAGGCTGACCCACAAAATCCTTCTATTGGTGCCCTGAGCTTCCACTAGCAACCAGTTCTTTGTAACTATTAACTACACTTAGAGTCTTTGGAATCTGTGTTCAAGCTGATACTACTTGGTCCTTGTTTATTAATTATTTTTCACATACTTCACTCAATTGTCTTCCCTTCTCATTCCTCACAGTAACCGATAAAAATAATATATTGACCTCTTTTTTTTTACTTAAACATAGGAACTTCCTGATACCACTGATACAGCCCTCTGTCTTCTCTCCTGTTTTCAGTTCCAGTTGTGCTATGGACACTAATTGAGATGGAAGGGCACAGCGGTTCATAAAAGTGCAATGTATGCAGTGACTTAGGCTAAAGGAGTCATTCCTTCAATCTGTTTCAGTATGTATTTCCCTATGTATATATATATATATATGTATATAGCTGAACACGGGAGAAATCTCGCTCGTTTAGAAATCAGATGGTGGCAAGCAGCTGAGGGGGAGAGCTGGAATTTTAAAGTGATCTTTTTAAATGTTCATGTATATTTTGTTGCTGCTGGAAATGTCTGTTTGCACCTGAGGGAGGTTCCTGAACTTCCCACGCTGGGGAGCAGCTGGTCCAGAGGGGCAAATTTATTTCTGCTGCATGACAGGAGGAGTTTTATCAGGGAAGCAGCTGCCCCGAAGCACCCCCAGCTCTCCATGTCTGCAGTTGGAGTGAATGCAAGGTCAAGATCTGCTCCTCACATCCACCTGGGTGCTCCTTACATTCACCAGCCTACAACTGTGGTCCTGGCACACAGCAGTCATCAAACCCACCACAGCTTTCAGCACCTGCTTAGCATACAATTCTGATTGAATTCTGATTCATTTTGGGTCTACCCATTACAGCAACATAAGTGCCACCCTGACTGGGAGCCAATTTAGACCACAGGGAGAAGTAGTTTCCATCAACAGTGCTTGCATAGAGTAAGGGTGTGATGAGAGTGCTGGGAGCAGGGAACAGGAGCACATCCTGCATCCTCTCCCTTGTGCCCTCCTCTGCTGCAAGCATACCATGCTTCATGGGGCAACGAGGAGCCAGGAGAGGAAATATTTCCCTTATGTATCAGGAAATGTAAACAAGGCTATATTTACCAACTGTGCTGCTATTCCTCCAAGAGAGGCATTCTGGAGGA
>VXBX01008449.1:532757-571859 GCA_013400415.1 Scytalopus superciliaris | reverse complement strand
AAAAAAGAAAAATAAGAGAATAATTCTAAAGGTACTAAATCTTGCTAGGAAAAGGATATTAATTTATAAATGTCATCCACTAATTTCAAAATTTCAAAATTTCCTGCTTCTCTCACCAAATGGCTCCTTTATCTTACTACAATGGTCATTCTGTATAGCTTTGACTCTTTTTGTATAGATGTAATAATTTGATATTAAAGTTAATGTTATTTGCCACTGAATTAACAAGACTGTCATTGCTGTGACACTTCTTGTCTTGCTTGCTTGGTTTTGCCAGAATACCATAGGTGGAAATTTAATTTTTGCTGCCTCATCACAGTAAACTACTAGCCCCATCCTGTCTCAAGAGTTTTCCATTGAGAGTATTTCTTTTTCTTTCAAGAGAAACAAAATTGTGTTTTAACAATTTGCAAGCTGCATGAGGGGCAACCTACCAAATCAAAGTTTTAAGCCTGAACTGTACCTTTTTAGGTCAGCTTTGCTATTTCCTCTGATCTTTTTTCGTTTTGAATCCTTTTACTTGCAAGAGAATCTACAGCCTATAAATCACTCTTCAGAAATATCCACAGCAGTATCCAACAAAAAGATAGTGAGCTTTGTGTTTGAATCTTAAAAAGAAGCATTTTTGAAAGGATACTGTAACAGCTAGTAGAAGAAATGAATCACTTAAAATTATTTTTTTAAGAAGAATAACTTAATAAAGATTTTTTTGAGAAATGGTGGAAGCATAATGTTCTGATTTCCTGAATAAGTTGTAAATTGTCAGCAGCTTCTGCCTTAATAAATGTTATTTTTCCTCACATGAAGTTTATTTTAAGTCTAAATGGCTAGGTTTCAAGGACTAACGATATAGATAGTGTGAGAAAGAACACAGAGGCAGTGTCTTTGCATCTTAATTATAGCAGCCCTATTCTCTCCAGCCTGAACCAAGCTACACCCAGAGTATGGGGAGATAAATGTGGGAGCTGTAAGCTTGACGTCTAATATCTGCTACTGAAGATTTGGTATTTGATTTAGTGCCTCTATTGGAAGGTTTGAAAAAAACAGGTCTTCCATCTTCTTTTAATAAATTCATTTTCAGACCTGCAATTTACCTTTTTGGCAGTTTTACGATTCAGAACAATGGGCCTTTTTTTAGTTGTGTAATTTTTTTGGCTGTTTCAGTTTTCTCTCACATTTATAAACAGAAAAGTGGTGTTCAGTAATTTGCAGAATAGGGAAGCAGGAGAAATTCACAGTTCCCCTGTTGGAAGAACTTTGCCATGATTCCTGAGTGCAGAAAATAATGGGCAACTATCTGACAATTTTTAATAGTAACAAACCAATATGTGTACAATTGCCAGATCATATTATATTAACTCCATATGCACTTGCTATACTGGAATTTCTGCAAAGTAATACATTCTTCAGTGACATAATAGAGATAACACCTAGCAGAAGGGAAAAGAGATTTTCTGCAAAAGAATTCCACAAGAATATGACTTTGCTTTTATTTCCTAATAATCTAAAAATAAAAGGACATGAGGACAGAGAGGGAAGGAGTAATGTTTAAGAGGACATAGATAAGCTCTGGAGTCTGGAGATCCTGATAAACTCAGAACAACAAGAGTTAGCTTAATTTGTGCAAGGCTAACACACACATGAACAACAGGTTGTGTGATGACAGACCACAGAAAAGAATGTGGTGGCTGCAATCAGCAAAGACAGCAGGATTACATGTTTACCACTTCAGGGACTTTAGAACTTGTACCAAGAGACTACTGGTGTGACCTTCCACTTCTGAGTGGATTTCTCAGTTGGCCTTCTCATTGTAACTCCCACTGGGTAAGTAAAAGTGAACTGTGTGATGAAAGAAGTAATTGTACTGTGTGAACAGCTATCTGGTATTGATAGCAACAGCCAATTTCTTTTAATATCAAAAACTTAAAAAACTATTCTAATAAACCTGCCCCTCTGGCTCAAGAATATGTTGGAGAAAAAGAAGGTGACGAGCAGCCTAATCCCTCTGCATACATGCCCTGCATCCTGTCTGGTGCTGGTTTTGAGCAACACATATACTATAACTGCACATTCTTAAAGAACTGTACAACCTAACTCAGAAAATTAACAAGAGCTACACAGCTATTGGGTCAAACACAGCAGTTTCTCTATTGCAATACTATCAGTAACCTGGAAGTCTTGAGCACCTGGTTCAACCAGTTTTTAAATACGTTTTAACAGCTTTTAAATAAACTATAGAGGAGGAAGAAAATATTATGTATCCTATATAGATGATGATTGCATCGTGCAATTTGTCTTTTGTTGACCTAAAGAAAACAAAAAACTGCTGAGATAGATGCAACAATTCACTTGTTTCATATCACCATAAAGCAGAAATAACATCATAGTGAAACAGCTTCTATCTATGCAAATCACAGTATATATTCTGTTCTCCAAGTTCCATTTATTTGCTAGGAAGCAGCTGCTGGGAATGTCCCTTGGTCAGAAACCAGCCCAATCTTCACAGCTTTTTCATTCCTTGCTTGCACATAGATCTACAGAGGATCCAAGGGTGTGACTGTTCCATGTACATATACCTGCTCTGATTTCAGTCTTTCCTGACATCAGTAGTGCAGATAGGATGATCAGGGTGATAGTATGATAGATGTTTATAATTTTCTTTCTATAGGGAAAATACCTTCCATGCATCAGGATTAGTAACAGGAAAAAGAAGCTGTTGCAGATTGTGAAAGGAATCTCAAAATGATGCCGTGCATTTATTTAAGAAATGAAATCACAGCTTCATTAATTTAATAAAATATTTGTCTTCACTTGCTTCAGATTTCTGTAAGTTTATTATGTTGAGGGAATAACAACTGCTTTTATATTTCCATTAAATTCTGTTGACTCATAGTGAGAATCAGGGTTGTATTCTTGTTCTTTTGATTCTTGCAGTCAACATCCTTTTCAGTAAATGAAGGTCGCATAGGGCATCTTTGCCCTTCCTTTATACATATTTGTCTGAATCCAGTAAGAATGGAAAAAGCACTTAGGATTTTAAAAGAAAAAAAAAAAAGGCAACAACAACAAAAAAAGACACACACACAAAAAACAAAACAAAACAAAAAAACACAAAAACACCTCACTCCAAACAATATCATTAGGACAATTAAGAACCTAGCCTCCACTCAGTATGCACACATAACTCTGATTAACGTTATCGAGAAATACAGGCTCATAGACTGAAGAATAGGTCCCTTAGCTCAGAATAGAGCATTACTCTTGTATCTGAATGTGTCCTTTTAAAAAATGACCCTTAAGTTTATCCCACAGCAACTATTTTCCCTTTTACTGCATATTCAAAACTATTTTAGTTTGAAGTGCTGTCAGGAAACTAAAATCTTGTTATAGAATTCCCCGCAGAGTTTGAACCACGTTTAAAGAATCACTTGATATTAATTGCAGATATGTGGAAATAAATTATGTGATACCCATGTGGACCATCTCACAGATGGCAAGGGGCCTATATGGATGCAACGGGGAACAGACTCTATCCAATTTATGCTCCTTAATGCAGTACCATACAAGCATGGTTTTGGAGAGAGGAAAAAAGGAAAGGAAGAGGAAGTGGAAGCTCATTTTGTCCCTTTGCTTTCTTAAATGTCATTATGACTAATGGCCTAGGGATTGTTTCCAAGTTTACATTCTGTCACAACAATAACAAAAATGGAAACATCTATATGTAGATACAGACTCTAGTTAAAAAAAACCCAGGAACCAAAAAACAAAACCTGAAAAAAACCCTCTCAGACAATTACAGAATCTTACTTCTGTTCCAATTTTCCACAATGTAGAGGGAGGAAACCTATTTTAGCAAGACATTTACTGAAAAAATCTTGAAGCCTATTTTATTAACTCATGTTCCTCATACAAGCTGACAAGGAAAATATTCAAGGTTTTGCCTTCTCAGCTCTTTTGATGGGCAAAATATTATACCTCCCTCACAGAAGTGCCATCATGCAGGGCTGCTTTCATAACAATTTTAAGCAAGAAATGGCAGTTCTAGTGAGTAAATTCCATCACTCTGTTTGGCCTAACAGATTCTGAGCAACAATCTCTTTTTCCAGTACAATTCAGACTAGTTTCTAACTTGCTGTATAACTAACTTGAAGGCCAGTAGGTCATTTCTACCTAGGTATGCCAGAGATTGTCCATTGATTTGATACCAGACACTGTAATTCACTTGTGTATACACAGTTCAATATCTCTTGTATTCCTCTGTGTGAAGTCTCTTATTTCTTCACAAAAAAAGAAATGTGCTTAATCCTGATAGAATGTGAATCCTCCAGAAAGTTTACTGAGAATGGAAAAGTAATTAAATAATTGGTGTGTGGCCTAAGAAGGCTAATGCTCTTCATTATCTTTACAGAAAAAAAAAAATCTACAGAGGTCAATTGGAGTATTTTAGTTAGCTTCAGAGACTTTTATGGCTAAAAGGAATCATTAAATCTTCTATTCTTAAAGCCTTCATATTACATTTCATCCAATTAGCTTTCCAATGTGTTCACTAACCTGTTTTGGCTAAAGCATATCTTTCAAAAATGCATCCAACCTTGATTTTATAAACTTAGCAGTTGAAGGACTAGTCACATTGAAACGTGTGGTTACAGAGATTAAAATCTGTGAGAAAATGACATTTGCAAATTTAAGATTTTCAAGCATATGTTTCTAGAAATTGGCTGTTGGTCTTCCTATCATTGATAAGTTTTAGCTTTTTACCTTCCATTGTTTTCCTCAGAAACTTATTGAAGGAAACATATAATTTCTCAGTCTCCTTTTTAACAAACAAAACATATTTCTGTGTGTTTATAAATCTTGAGCTAATTCTAGTTAATTAGAAGCTACCTTGAACTAGTTTCTCTAGTTTAGAATCTTATATTTGTATAATACACAAAATGTCTTATTCTTTTTCTTCCACAGTTTTTAACACAGATTTAGAAATCAGAGTAAACGAGCGGTTTACAGATAACAGTCACATTCAGATGTAGAATTACCTAAGTATATCCTAAATATGACTCACTGTTTCCTAATCTGTAAACCTAAAATAAAATTTTCCCTTTTATGATACCACCACATAGGACAGTTTCTTGCCTGCTATAACCACTTCTTGAAGGTGTTGCTTTCCAAAAGTACAGCCCCTCATACTGTAATAACAGGTACATACTTCAGTTCTAGATATATAATTTAGACCTACACAAATGTGATTCTAACTAATGCTATTGCTATGCATTTTAAGCATTTTCTACTGATCTTCAGCTGTCTCTCTCCTTCACTTAATAACGAACACTGGGTACTAGCATGGCACTGGTACCTAAGCTAACTCCTTTTAACTCTGCACAAAGTTAAATAGAAAATAAGGGCTAGTGACTGGCATCAGTAAGTTCCAAGCTAGCAAGCTCGTACATTTGACTGAAAAGAGTAGAAAGTGCTGCAATAGAAGATATATTACATCATTCTCAAATGCAACTGTGCCAGCAACAGCAGCTGGGAAGAGTATGGGGTTCTAATTACAGATTGCATCAATCTCTGTGAACAGAAGCAAATCTCCTTCCTAGGTTCAGAGTTGCAGCTTGCTTGGAGAGGCATAATGGGTTAGGATTAAATGTTCACTTACAATAGGATGACATTATAGGATGTAAGCAGATGTTGCATCTAAGAGCTCTAATGATGTATATTTCAGTGCACCAAAACTTTGAACTTCTAAAATTAAGTCTTTATAAACCTAACTGTAAGTGTAAGGATCTCTGCCTTTATTTTGGGATGCACAATTAGTGTTTGGAAGAATGTTCTCTGTGAATGTTAAGTAAGATTATAAACCAGTTAGAAACATCTTAAAAGAAATACTGGGAGAAGGAGACAATAAATATTTAAATACAAACATTAATAGTGACATTATAACTCTAAAAGTCAAATTTTACCAGACAATACTGAGAAGCACATTATCACATTATTTCTCCCATCACAACATTAATTCCCAAAGATTCCAAATTAAGATAACACTGTTCTAGTCCCTTCAATGAGGACTAGAATGCAATTGTAGTTCTGTAAGGTTAATGACATAGTATTAAATAAATCTGATCACAAAACTCACAAGTTATAGTCCAAAAATCTGATTCAACCACATCTCCATTTTGTTTGCTTTTTATTCCTGTTACTCAGACTTTATCACTGCTGCTGGTTTCTATGAAAAACATTTTAAAAAAATCCTACTTTATCAGAAAGATTATTCACAAAAAAAGAATTTACTGAAGACCTCTTTAAAGGTTGTATAAGGGGCTAAATGGATTTCTTCTGCATCATCTGTACAATGAAACCAGCTAGTCTGATGTCCTTGTACTCCCCTTTAACGTTTAAAAGCCTACATCTAAACACATGACTCTGCAGATGTTTTGAAGTCTAAGCAGAATCTTAATAAATGGTGTCAACAGAATTATTTAGGGGCAGCAGACTAGATACCCAGTCCAGGTCTCTGTGTCAAATAGCTGGCAAACCTGAGGGATCCTTACATCAGAAGATCATTAGAGCCAACACATCCGAGCTTCTGCTGACCTCCAGACATCACTTTGTCCATAATCACCTTTCATATGGAGACACACTGCTACACTACACTAGCCTGTAAAGGACTCAGTGATACATGTGAAAGTTGGGACTCCCTGGCACTAAGACTTGCCTTTAGAATCAGGCAGCTATAACCAGACACTGACAAACCTTCTGTGACAAGAAAAGATCTAGAGCAAGACTCTTGACAATGTCATTTTCCTGCAAAAACATTGTTTGGATTTTCAATTCAGCTGGTTCCAGAAGACAAATGAAATGCAAGAAAGCTAAAATAATCCCCCTTCTCATGTTTGATGGAAAGGATCAAGAGGGGTCTGAAAACATTTTAGCTTGATATTCCTAATCATTCATTATAGGGTAGATAGCTGTGAGCATAAAATATTATCTTGCTTAATAAGTTTTTTCTTTATTAAAAATAAATATAACCATGAATCAACTAAATTTTAAAACAAAGCCTTTAAAATATTTTAATGGAAATCCTTAGATAAATTTTATGTAAAACCCATGGTGTTGTATAGAAGCATGTTTCAAAATAGAAGTGCAGATAAATCATGAGCACTACCAACAACTACTACTTTATTCAGTAATGACAGTGTTTCAGAACAGAGTTTTGCTTCTACATTCCTTTTCCAGTAAGAAGCATCGATACATTCACAGAATCACAGAATGTCCTGAGTCAGAAGGGAACCTCAAAGATCATCAAGTCCAAATCTTAGCACTGCACAGCACCATTCCCAAGAGTTACACCATGTGCCTTAGAGTGTCACCTGAACACTTCTTGAATTCTGGCAGGCTTGGTGCTGTGACCACTTTCTTGGGGTGACTGTTCCAGTGTCCAACCACCCCCTGGGTGAAGAACCTTTTCCTAATATCCAACCTAAAACTCCCCTGACACAATCTAAGGCAATTCCCTTGGGTCCTGTCTCTGGTCACCACAGAGAAGACATCAGTCCCTTCCTCTCCTCTTCCCTTCACAAGGAAGTTGTAACTGCAATGAGGTCTTCCCTTGGTCTCCTCTTCTCCAGACTGAGCACACCAAGTGACTCCAGCTGCTCCTCACATGACTGTCTCTCAAGGCCCTTCACCATCTTTGTTGCCCTCCTCCAGACACTCTCTAGTAGCTTAATATCTTTCTTATACTGCGGTGACCAAAATTGCACACAATATTCGAAGTGAGGCCACACCCTATGAATAATCTGCCTTATACACCTTCACATTGATGCCTCAGGGCTTTTTGATTTTTTGATTTTTTAATTTTATAGATTTTAGAAGTTAATGTAGTTTTAATGTAACAGTAAAGTAACTTCAGTAGCTTAATGTTTACACATACCAACCCCATCCTATATCAATCCCTCAAAACTCCAGTAGTTGTTTAGTCTCCATTTCAAGGTAGAATTGCAGAGAAATGCCATGAGGCCTGTACCAGAACATAAAGGCATAGACAGAAGAACACCAAATCTGGAACTGTGGAAGGCCTCCAAGGACCAGATGTGCTGCGAGGAAGGCACAGACAATGAAAGACAGGTCCCAAACCCCCAGACTCAATTCCTGATGGGGCGTGCCAGGGGTGTGCCAGGGGATGACCGGGAGGAATAACAAAATGAGATTGGATGGACATTATTATAACCTCTTGGAACCTGGGAACTTAGGGGGGATCCTGTGGATGTGTATTCCTGGAGCCGGAAGGTTCATTAAAGCTTCTGCTCTCCTTATCTTATCTCCTACTAAATTTGCCTGGAGTTTTTTTCACCTCAGTCTTTAAGGCAGCAACATCAATATAGAGTTTTCAAGAGTACAGGTGTCTGGGAGCAGCAGGAGCTGCACTGCAAAGGAGGCTGAGTGGGAACAGGGGTGGACTCCAGGATGGACCATGTCATCATCAACAGGCATCACCCTGTACTACCTAAGCAGACAAGCAGGGCAGGACCATCACAGCAATGGATCCTATAACAATCCAGTGACAATGGGATGAATGCGAGATGACAAGTCAGGTCCATGGTCAAGTCAACCCAGGAAATTCAGTCAACATCATCTGGGGACAAGGCACAGACACATCTAAAACTCAGCTCAGCAATAACTGCAAGCTGAGCTGAAATGAGGCACCCAGGTGCATGTGGACAGTGTGAGAGAGGGTCCCAGAGGATTCCAGGTGAGGCTGGTCAGCACTAGGCACTACTGGTGCCCTTGAGGCAGTGACACAGAGATTCTCATTTTTTAATTTTTTTTTTTTTTAATGCCAAGTACACTGCTTCTAGGATGTACTTGTAATTGCACAACTTTTCTTATATTTTGACAGACATGTACAGCTGTGCTCTTCAAGAACTTAAAATTCTTATTAACGTGTTTATTAACATAATAAGAGCAATATGTAAAACCTATTAATAAATAAATATGAAATTGCATCATATTAGTTCAGTGACAGTATTTCATTTGTGCTTTAAATCTTCCTATGAAAAATTAGCCAGAAAATATGAAGAAAAAATTCTCTAAATCCTAGGATATATGTACAGAAGGCGGTGGGTTTCTCCAACCACCCACAACAACAACTAAACCACTGAGACACATGGTTTTCAGGAACCATAAAAAGTCCACTGCTCTCTGAGGGCTTCTCTCTCCCTGCTTGCCATTTGTATGCACACACCTGCTTCCAGCAGCATGGCTCCATCCCTACAGGCACTTCCCAGGCACAGTATGTTATTTTCATTGCTATGGCATGGAGAGCTTGAATTTAACACGAAGAGTACTTTTATTTAAACACTGCACAACTCAAGCAGTGAGAGTTTGGCTTTGACTGCAGACCAGAGCCTCAGGCTTTGAAAATAGAAGCCAAACTTTGTTCTCTATAGCTGCAGCCCACTTCCTTGCTGAAAAATAGCAACTACACTATGCAGAGCCTGTGCAAAAGTTGTGCAGCTTCATAAAGATAGATTTTTATTGAAAATAACTACTTCATAGAAAAAATCATGCTAAGGTTCTGAGTAAACATGCTGACATAGAACAAGGACAATTAGCTAAATTTGAAGCACAGCCTCAAATCCCTTCAGCTTACATTGCCAATTCTGTCTGTTTTAGGACCATAGTTGCCACCAGAGAAAGGTGCTTCCACAAATAAATTAGAACACTAGTGGCTGGAGGTGTTATTTTTTTGGCTACTGTCCATAAAAAAAATCCAAGCAACTAAGTGGTCTATGCTAGGTGATTAAATCTGAGACCAGAATGATAACTGGTACAAACTTTATTTTCCAATTGGATAAGCATCCAAAGATTTTTCTTTCCCTCATATATGCTGCTCAGGACTTTGTTTTCTGACCAACACAGGCTTCAGTATGCCTGGAAAAACTACTGGGAGGAGACTGAGCTGGTGAGATAAGGATGGCTTTATTAGTCTAGTCCTGCTGTGAACCCAAGAGTTTGGAGTTATCTGAATTGTCTTGTGTTTATTTTCATTTCTAAGTTCTCTCTGCGTAGGAATACCAAAATGCATAATATTACATTGAAATAAAATGTTATTTTTTTAATTCTTCTCCTAGATATGTAAATTACCCAACAAACACCATTTTTCTTTGTTCTCTCTCTTAATTAGCCCTTTTGGAGACTTTTTTCCTATTTTGTTTCACAGGCATGCCTACATTCCTTTGATGTCTTCTTCTCTATAGTCACCCTTCTCAAAGAGCACTTTTTCCCCTGTCACTCATCCACCTGTTCCTATCTCAGCAACCAGAATATGCCCCTTTCTTCATGTTTGTTTTGGCATGCTTGCTTTTTAATTTTATGTGTAAATGTGTTTTGGGTTTTTTCTCACTGCCTGTCCTTAAGGATTCAGTTCACACACAGAAAGCATAAGAGCTTCATTGTACCAGATCTTTAATACTACTTATGTCAGACCAATGCCTTTAAAAAAAGTTAATCCAATACCTCTCAAGTCAAGGTTTGCTCTTCTGAAAAAACTGATTTTATCATCTTGACAGTATTATAAATGCACTGCCTGGCTGCTCAGTCAACATGTCCATTAGAAATACTATTCTTCCTGTAAGTCAATCATTTCAAATCATAATTGTACCAAAAGCTGGCCTACAAATACTGATCGACTTACATTGTTTTGTTCAAATGTGAAAAGGAAAAACAAGGACCTTGTAAAAGCTCTTACTTTTCTGACTAACATGGTAATGGCTAGACAAAAACCCTTGCCTATGCTGTCTTCCTTTCCCATTGCAAGGTAATATTGCTGCAAAAAACCAAGTGTTGTTCCAATACTTCATCTTTAATTTAGACTTCCCTAGAATTTGTCATCTTAAACCAGAGACTTAACACTATTTTTATGCAGCTTTTTTGTACTTAACGACAGACAATCCATTCTGCTGTGGAGCAGCAAACAAGCTCACTGCAAGATGCCAATTGAGAATCACAATGGGAAATAACTGATCTCCTGTGTGATATTAGCTAAAATAGTGTGTCCTACAGCCAACCTTGAGACTTGGTATAACATTGTTTTGTGAGAGATTAACTCGTGCTTAATACAAATGGCAGCAAACCCGATATATTATCAGATAATACAGAGGCATTTTTAAACAATTTTTGTTTGTTGAGAGGCGATTAAAGCAAGCAATCATATTTATCTGTCAAGAGACATGTGTGTATTTATAGTTCATGTCTGCATGTCCAGGAGTGTGTATGAAGTTAAAAAGAAGTTAAAACCAACTTTAAATCTGACCTTCTGTTGCCACTGATACTGGTATAGTACTGAAGTACTGTTGATTAATTTGGACACATACGAAAATGTTCAGGGTCAAATTTACCTATTTTCTTGTGTGGTAATGGGCTGCTGTAGCTTACACCAAAACAGAAGAACTGTAAATCGGAAAGAGCTGTCAAAGGGATTGCTGGTGGTGTTGTTGCTGAGTTTCCAACTATTTTGATTTAGAAAAATAGTCCAAAGCATCTAAAATGTGTTGATGATGTTTTCAAGTAATCTTAGTGAAACATTTTCATTACACAACAGTAAGACTGAAGAAGTGAAAATTTAAGAAAAGTTATCTCTTTATATCTATCAAATACTTGCCTTCTCTCAAAAATAATCAAGAATCAAACCAAACAACCAACCCACCAAAGGAAAAAAAAAAACAACAAAACAACCACACAACAAAAAAAGAAACCCAACCCCCCAGATCATTCAAAGTTCAGATCTAGCTGACTGGAAGCTGGCAAACATTCCAATTTTCAAGAAAGGCAAGAAAGAGAACCTCAGAAACTACAGGCCTATCAGTCTTACTTCAGTGTCTGGTAAAGTTATGGAGAAGATTATTCTGTAAAGTCTTGAAAAACAACTGAAAGACAACACAGTCACTGGTAACAGCCAGCATGGCTTCATGAGAGGAAAGGCCTGCTTATCTAGCCTGATTGCCTTCTATGACAAGGTAACCCACCTTGTTGACCAAGAGAAGCCAGTTAATGTAATCTTTTTGGATTTCAGAAAAGCTTTCAGTACTGTCACTCACAGGATCCTTCTGGACAAACTGTCTGGCACACAGCTGAATAAACACATCGTGTGGTGGGTGAACAATTGTCTCATGGGTTGAGCACAGAGCGTAATAATGAACAGGTGACATCAGACTGGTGACCTGTCACTAGTAGGGTTCCACAGGGATCCATCTTGGGCCCTGTGCTCTTCAGCATCTTCCTCAATGTCTTGAACACAGGACCAGAAGGGATACTGAGCAAGTTTGCAGATGACACAAAACTGGGAGGAACTGTTGATTCCCTGGAAGGCAAGGAGGCCCTGCAGAGAGACCTCGACAAATTAGAGAACTGGGTAATCACCAACCATATGAAGTTCAGCAAGGGAAACTGCCAGGTTTTGTACCTGGGAGGGGTAACCCTGGATGTTTGTACAGACTGGGCAATGAGAAGCTCAAAAGAAGTGCCACAGAAAGGGACCTGAAGGTCCTGGTCAACGACAAGCTGAACATGAGTCAACAGTGCCCTGGCAGCCAGGAGGGCCAACTCTGTCCTGGGGGGCATCAGGCACAGCATCGCCGGCTGGGTGAGGGAGGGGATTGTCCCGCTCTGCTCTGCACTGGGGCAGCCTCACCTTGGGTATTGTGGGCAGTTTAGGGCACAATATAAGAAAGATATTAAGCTGTTAGAGAGTGTCCAAAGGAGGGCAACAAAGATGGTGAAGGGCCTTGAGGGGAAGATGTATGAGGAGTGGCTGAGATCACTTGGTTGATCAGTCTGGAAAAGAGGAAACTGAGGGGAGACATCACTGCAGTTACAACTTCCCTGTGAGGGGAAGAGGAGGAGCAGGCACTGATCTCTTCTCTGTGGTGATCAGTGACAGGACCCAAGGGAATGTCCTGAGGTTGTGTCAAGGGAGGTTTAGGTTGGATATTACATAAAGGTTCTTCTCCCAGAGGGTGGTTGGACACTGGAACAGGCTCCTCAGGGAAGTGGCCACAGTACCAAGCCTGGCAGAGTTCAAGAAGCATTTTAGATGATAATCTCAGGTCCATGGTGTGACTGTTGTGGATGGTCCTGTACAAGGATAAGGGTTGGACTCGATGATCCTTGTGGCTCCCTTCCAACTCAGCACCTTCTGTGATTCTTACCAGGGTTCCTATTTTTTTGGTGGTAAAAAAGTAGAAGGCAAAGAAGTTATTTTAAACTAAGGATAATGCACCACTTTTGAGTCATGTTTAGCTTATCCAGGTCATGAAGAAGGTGAAAAAAAGTGTGACAAAGAGACAATTATATAAAAGGGAACCATAACTCAGGATGTCTGAAAAATACCTGTTCTTTTGCCAGCAGAAAAGGAAAATCTTGTTATTCTCACTTGTTTAATCTTAAAATTATCCTGCATGTTGCTGCACAAAGCATGATTGCACGCATCAGTGTGAAAGAATGCTGCAAGAAAAATTAAGGAACTCCAACTGGGGAAAAATAAGAATTATCAGCATTATCAATCCAAATGGCTCCAAATGTCCTATTTCACAAAAGCAGGATGCTGTAACTGTACACATATCAGCTTACACCAGTCAGCATTATTTCATTTTTCTCTTGCCACCCTCTGGCTGAGAATTTCTATCTTTTACTGTTCAAGTTGCTCTGCCACCTGTCAGTGTTATCTTGATAAGTACCTTTCCTTTCCCAGTTAAAATGCATGGTAGGTCATGCATATGAAAACCATTCCTATTTCTTGTAAATGATCAGAGCACACATTATGTCCTGGGGTTATCAAAAAGCCCCTATGAATATGTCCAACTGTTCCACTGCTGAGGTGATGCTTAAAGTTGTACAGTACAGGCTTCAGGTATTGCTGATGTTAAATGCTTTTCTTTGACTGGGAAACTTATATCAGAGAGAGCTATTATCTACCTTACCTCCTGGACAACACCATAAAGCCAAAGAATCGTTCCTGCTTTTTTACAAAGTACTTGTTACATTTTAGTTATTCATTCTTCCCTTTGCGTTCATGGATAGATATAGATATACATGCATAAGCTCCCCATTTCATTCTGCAAATGGAACATTAACAATAGTAATTATTTCCAATTTTTGCATCTGCAGGTGCAGATCCCTTTATAAATAGCATATAAACAAAATGGGATATTTGAGCACGGATAATATATATCCCCAAACCGTACTGTTACTTTATGGGAAAAGTGACAGCAGAAGTAATATTTCCACATGACAAATTCATGTGCAATATTGACTCTTCTATTGCAGTTACTTTAGAAGCTACTTGCTCTGTAGAGTTTCAGAGTAGACAGGACAGCAACATCTGTGTCAGGGCACTACTACCTCTACATGCCCAGAGAATGGAAAAGGCAGTGTAACCACAGACAAGGAAGTCAACATGTAATGGAAAAGCTTTCTTCTCTTTTGGGCTGATGCTGGCAGCATGGAGAAACAGCACCCATGCCTAGAAATTGCTTCACTAAGGACTTCATGCCAGAGCTTTATGGTAATTGTGCAACTTGGGACTCAGATATGTTTCCAGGAGATCTTAAAATGCAGTAAATACTCACAGATTTTGATAATCTTCTATTTTCTCTATTTAGTGTCAGACATGATTCCTTGTGTTGGAAGATGGGTAAGCATATAAAAATAATTATATTCCATTCACAATCCAGTTTTGACAGGCTGTACATGTCAGGATAGGTTTAGGCCAGATATTAGAAAAAGGTTTTTCCCCCACAGGGTGGTTGGGCACTGGAACAGGATCCCCAGGGCAGTGGCCACAGCACCAAGCCTGACAGAGTTCAAGAAGTGTTTGGACAAGACTCTAAGGCACATGGCATGACTCTTAAGAATGGTACAGTGCAGGGCCAGGAATTGGATTCAATTGGTCCCTTCCAAATCATCATATTCTGAGATTCTGTGACTCTATGTAGACTAATGGTAGGCAAATGGGACAGTGTGCCCCAAGGCCCACCACATGGAATAGTTAGAGTCCAAGCTTCTTACAGTAGAAAATATCATCATATAAATAAGAGACATACAGAGGTTATATATTTGTGGATATAGTGGAGAAAGTGAAAACTTGACCTGGAACTCTTTGATCCTTCATAATTCATTCCCTTCACGGGAAGGTCTCAGCAAGGAACAAACATGTCCTCAAACTACTAAAGTCTCTTAGCTAGGTCCTATTTAAAACAAAACCAAATGAAAGCAAACTAAACTAAACAAAACAAAACAAAACAAAACAACCAACCAACCAAACAAAAAAAACCCAAACAAAAAAAAAAAAAACAAAAAACCCACACAGAGAAAAAAAACTAAAACAAAAAATACCACACCTTTTTTATCATATGTTGCATATTTTTAAGGCACAGAGCAAGAAAACACTGCCAAATTTCCATCACTTTACTGCATCAGGAAGTAAGAGTGAATTTATTACCATCTCTTCCATCTCCTATGCTGAAAAATGTATGCTTTAGAACAACTTAAGGAATTTATATTCTACATCCTTAATTTCCTAGAGTGTTAACAGTGAAGCCTAAAGCAACTTGGATCATATTGTGTACATGTTTAAAGCTAACCCAGGCCCCTAAGTGGCACCCAGAGGGGATTCTTTGAAGTAGGAAATTCTTGGCCAAAAATGTAATGACTTAACATTGTTCAAGCCAAGTAGTGTAGTAAAATGAGGTCAAATAATAAGTACTGAGTTATGAACATTCCTGTGGTTTCTCTGTGTAAGGATTGGGTAGCATAGCCTAGCTGATAAAGTTTGTACCTATCATACAGCTTTCCAATATCAACATGATTTTCTCAAGATAAAGCTTGAATCAGCTTACAGGTCATGTCCACCTTACATTTGAACCTATCTGTAAATGTTTGTGCTTGTGCAGGATACAAGCCTTGTAATAGTGTGGTAGGTGGGTTTTTTTCCATTTGTGTTTTTCTCTTCATTGACTACAAGTCATATATTGCATAGAGAAGTTGTCTAAATTAAATCCGATATCCAGTCTTACTTTGGTTTATTGCTACAGTCTTATTCAAAGAATTTTCCAACCCAAGTGTTGCTTTAGTATTGGACTTTCATTGTGAATATGCTAGAACTTTAAATTCTCTTGAACTCTTGGATGTGTACATGAAATGCTTTGTACTTTGTACTCCTCATCAGCACCCTAGCTGATTTCTCTTGAACTACTAAATAAAATGACACTAAAAAGCAGAGCAGCAGAACCACGTTTGTTATCATCAGCAGCAAGAGGTGTTACTTCTTGCATGTAATAATGCATAAAAGTCCTTATCATGGAAAGAAACAATAGTCAAGTGCCAAGAACTGAACTCTAGGAAATAAAAACCTCTTATATTTTAAACAGAATGGATGGAATTAAAAAAGACAAAAAATAAGACAGTGGAAAAATTCCAGAAAGGAGAGAAGTGACAGCAAAAGGTTCATCTGATCTGATCAGCAGCAGTCCTTGTACAGTCATTATCTAACCAGGTATGTTTCACTGGAATCCCAAGTCATTAGATGAGCAAATATTTTGCCTTCAGAAAAAGTCTGAATGATCTGATAATGGGCACATGGCAGGGTATAATTGTCTCATGCTTTAATCCTGGCTTGTTTCACTGCGTAGCTCAGGACGAATCACTTTTCACCCCTCACCATCTTCTAAGTGTGAATAATTATAGCTATCCTACTTCACAAAGGTGGTATTAGGAACAATTTAATTGATGCCTGTGCAGTGCTTTAAGAAACTTGGGTGGGTAGATCAATGCTAAATTAGAGCAGGCAATTATATACAGCCAGAGGGAGAGAAATCAATATCCATATGGCAAGGCAGGGGGAGTACTTTCATGAGCCTCTTTTAACTCTCCCTTACTCCACTCTCACATCCCTGTACTTTGCATGCTTCCTTGGAACTAGTTTTGGACAGCGCTGGAAATGATGAGAGCACAGTCATAACCTGTGAATCCATACTTGTGGGGAGCAACAGTGAAAATGCTTTGTGTGAGCCTGGAAGAGAAGGACACAGCAGAAGTGGTTACAGATGAAGCTCTTCCATATGATGCAAAGTATTTAGAATTCTTCACTTTTACACACATACTTGGATTTTTAATCAAGTTTTACCTTTTAGAGGAATAGTATATTTCTAGAGGAAATAGGAAAATGCTGACACTTTGTTTTTGCATTTTATGGCAGAATCTTTTTCTTCCTTTGGAATAATGACTGAAAGTTTACATAGTTACTGTCTCCATAAAATCATTTCTTAAATGAAGCAAGATATCACTTGACCCTTCAAAATTATTTATTGATTTTATCTGAGAGGGTGAAAAAAGCCCAAAACATTTCTAAAGATAAATTTATCCCAAAAGACATAAATTCAGCTAATAAATATTTTCAAAATATTAGATTTATCTCAAAACAATACTGAAAAAATGAAAACATTTAAATATGATTCTATAGTATTTTTCTCATGTATGATATGGGGAAAAATATCTACAAATTTTACGGAAAAATACACTTTTTACAAAAAGAAAATCACATATACATATATATATATAAATAATTAAATTTGTTGCATTCACTGGACTCAGTTTGCTCATTTTGCTGTAACCTGTTCAGCACTCCAAAGGGTTCAGAGAGCTATTTTTTCTAGGAAATGAGTACTGTTCTGGTGAGGGGGTGAGAAATAGCAAATGCAGTGATCCATAATTATTAGTGCAATTCCTTTGGGTAAAGGGGAGGAGTCAGCAGCTGAAATTATGTTAGGCTAGCTCTGAAGCCTGAGACTGCTTCACTTCTCAGATCCAGGGCCAGAATTAAACAGCAACTCAGATTTGGGCCTGGATAGCACACTGTATGAATACAGACAGATGTTCTGCTGGAGAATGGGCATGTTTACATAAGTGCACATATGTGTTGCACTTCATGTTCCTGGGAACCATCAGGGTTCAAGTCAAGACTGGATTATACTTGAATGCTGGACCTTTTTTTCTGATGTTTATTGCTAATAAAACGCATGTTTTGCAAACTTGGTGCAAAAGCATATTGAATTTTCACAAGTTAAAAAGGCTCAATCCTTTTATACAAACCCAATGCTTCTACCTGAAGTATTTCTCTTTACTGTCCCTGATGCTGCTGATCATGATTTTGAGGACTTGCAATTAAAAGTTACGGGAAAGTTTGTGTTTATTTTGCAATTGAAGTCTTAAATATTTATGAAGGACCTTAAGTCTAGCTCGCCTTGAGGAAATACAGATGAATTAATAATTTATGTGTTGTTTTGCAGAAAATTAAAGGTTGCGAACAAATGTTTAAAAATTAAGTCATCCACAATTTAAGACGCAGATGTTATTTTGTTAAAATCTTGCAAACAACAAAGTACAATGAGGTGTTATCCTCTCCTTGGTCCAACTGAAATCTTAACGATTTATTACAATTGAGCAGATTCTAAAGCCTGAGGCTAGCTAAGTCAGAATAATGAAGAGGAACTTCAATTATGTAGCCCAGATTTTTTTTTATTTGTTTTTTTGTTTCATTTTGTTGCCACCAGTGAGAAAGACTCTGTATCTCAGTACTACATGGTGGTTCATAAGACATTACGCTTCCACAAAAGTCACCACATATTTCATTAGTAATCCTACAATGGAATTCCCTGCAATTAAAATGTGTGCAAATCTACCCATGCAGATAATAAAACAAGACATCATCATCATCATCATCAACAACATCATAATGAGATTTTAGATTGAAAAAAGTTACCACAATTACATAGCTTAATAACTTCAAGATTCTTACTCCTTTTTCCCCAAATCACTTCTTTTTTATCCTTTCTTTGTTATAAGTGACGGCTGTCTCTGACTCTCACTTAGTTTAGACATTATATTTAGCCAATTTCTGGTCAGCATTCAGCATCAGAAGTCATAGAGGTTCTATAATGGGTTTCCTTCTTGGCTTTGATAAGCTGCCTTGTCAATACAGATCCAAAATCCTGCTTCTGCGTATTGAAATGCCACCCATGATGAAATCTACATTGAGAAGTTGTGAAAAAATTGTCTTGCCAGTCCTAAGACCAGGTATGCAGTCTTTTGGAGATGTATTTTTACAACAAAATTATCTTTACAACTACATTACCTATGTCCTAAATGCAGTCCAATTGTTAGTCCTATTCCAGATCTGTTTCCAGTGCAAGGCTTCTACTAACATCCATGCAAAACCCTCAAAAGAAAAACCCAAACCAAACCAAAACACAAACCCCAAACCACTCTTCCCCCCACCCCCAAAAAAAACCCCAAACCAACAAACAAAAAACAACAACAAACAAACAAAAACCCACCAAAAATCCCCAACAAATCAACTCCTCAAAAAACCTACCAGAACTTGAACAAAGATCTATCCTGGAAATACAAATTCTAAGAGGTCTGTATCTGCAGAAGTGTAAACCAGGATCTGAAGAAACCATGCATTAGTTTCTCTTCTCATTTCATTTTTTCTGGTTTATGTGTAACTGCAACTGCATATGTAAAACTTTGTCATTTTGGCAATGTAAAGACATAAGCATATCAGTCTGTAACCACAATTGCAAATACAAAAGAGACTTCTTTACCCTTCAAAGATCTGTACAGCAGAGCAGATGAGAGAATTTTGTGCTTAGATTCCATCTAATAAGAACCCAAAGGATTTCAGTGCTATTAAAAATGTAAGTTGAGACAACTTCAATTTAAATAAAAAGTATATATAGGAAAAATATAGTCATAAAGGGATACTCTTTCAAGATACTATGTGAAGATTTAGCAATGTGATTCCCGAGATGCAAATAAAGACAGAACAGCTAAAATTTTGTACATTACTTGATAATATAATTCAGCTCAGCAACTTGGCATTTTCTGCTTAGAGGAAGCCAAGTATTGGCAATTCGTCTACACTGATGCTAAATTATGGTTGGTATAGATATATAAGACTGTAATTGCACAGTAATAATAAATGAGAAACTTTCACAAAAACTACATACATAACAGTTCATAGACTCAGTCTATTCCATTTTCCTTCTAAATGTTCATCTGCAACCAGCATTGCAAAAATCAATCTCTTTTTTTCTTGTTTTTATTTTTCCTGTTCTGAGTTGCTGTTTATGAGATTGACTATTCCTAGTGATTTCAGAGGAAGCTAGGTTTGCCTAGTATACATATATTAATAAAATGGCAGTACCCTGAATAAACTGGAGTACTTGAAAGTAGAATCACTTTTCTAAATAATAAATGTAAGGGACATGATGAACAGATTGATTTGATAGCATTAGAAGCTTCCATAGTTTGATTTTCTCTAGATGTACATTTCCATATATGTAATCTTTCCATTTTTTAGTGTTCTTTCTTCTGAGCAAATCAATCTCATATTGCCACTGCTAGGGTTATTTTCATAATTTATCATGCCAGTGTTAATCAACACAGTCAAAACACAAACCTAGTGCCAATTTCTTAAGGGTCCATTATGACATGTCAACCAATTTGTTCTCTCTTTCCAGACAAAAGTACAACTTATGGATGAGATCAAGTTCTAAGGGCTTTCCACATGATACAGAGCATTGTGGTGACAAGCAGTAGTTACTGCAATGAAAAAATATTAGACATGTTCATATTTTGAAATAGTTGGTTTGATTTGCTGTGTGACATGGTTGAAACCCAGAGTTACAGCACATGAAAAACATCAAGGGTCTGAAATTCATTCTTGTTTGCTAGTGGTTGAGAGGGGAGAAGAAAGAAAACCTTTTGTTATCTGTCACAGAACAGAAGAGAACATCTAGCATGCCTTAGAATATCTGGCAACTCAATGAGAGCATTGCTCACACCTTGAAGTTTTAAGAGTCAGAGCTTTACTTAATTCTTTACTCAGTCTGAAATTTAAACCTCTACCTTCCTCTTTCCTGACAAAATTTCTCTAGAAGACATCCTATGAAATATTTTAGATGCAACCAACTATCATCTCATAACAAGGTGAAAATAATTTGGGACCAACATTGTTAACTGCTACATTGTTAAGTACTGTGAAATTTTAAGACATTGCACCTCTAAGACAGAGTAGTTTTAAAATTGTTCAAATGTCTGGAACTCTGTTGACTTGAATAGAACAAAATCCCTTATAATTCAATTGAAGTTCTGGACCAAAGATCTAAGAAAACTGTCAAGCATTAAATGAAAATAACTGATAATTGTGTTTCTCAAAAATCTCTTTTTATCTAGTAACAAAAAGTAAGATACAGAAATATTTTCAGAAGCTTGTAATGTATCTGACATTTCTTACAATTTCCAAATGATCTGGAATTCACAAACAGCTGGTTTGCATAGTATCTACAAGCATTGCAGATTACATGCAAGCTATCACTTTCAACAGGACTAGCCAATCTGAAAGTGTGTTCTCCTTTACATTTTAGCAGTCATGTCTCATTACACAGCTAATGTTCTATTACTCTGTCTAATGTAACATGACATGACTGGTAAAATTCAAGGAAGCAGACAATTTTTCATATTAGAAACTCACTCTTCCTCTCTCTGAACTGGTTGTCAATTCCATTTTAAATGCACCACACTGTAATCTTGCCTAAATCACATAGCAGGGAGAGCTAGAGAACATAGCAGCTATCTTACCACCACAGGAATGAAAAGCCAAACTTGAACAGCTTGGCATGTCACTTTTTAAAAAAAGGAAAAATCTTGACATATGATGTTTGTTTCTTTGAATTTGCTTTGAAAGCCTGTTATGGTTGAATACAAGGCTTTTCTCTTCTGTTTATATATTCAACTACCCACACATACAAAATATAATCGGGTTGTACTTTTTTAATTAAGAAAAACGTCACTTAGATGGAAATTAAGGAAAATATATTGCAAAGTTTGTTGGTTTTTCGTGGTTTTTTTTGGAAACTGGGTATTTAGAATTGAGAGCAGATGGAAATATCTTAGTTCAACATATGTGTCATGTACATAGTCCTTAGACAAATGCAATTCCCATTAACTTTGGTGAGCGATCTGTTCCACTAACAATTTTGGACCACAGTGAACAAATACTTCTCTGGCACATCTATCTGGAGTATGAGAAGGGCTGTGTCTTAACCTGAATGGCAGCTACACCATAGGTGGATAAATTTGATTCTACCTGTTGTCTTCATCAGGGCTATAACTGATATAAGCTGTTATTTCAGTTTTAAGATTTGGTACCAATACCTACATAGACTTAAATCCACAAGGTATCAAATTTCATGTGTTCTATGTGAAGTTGGCATCTTGAGAAAAAAAACTACTTAAGTTTGATATAAAAAAGGTTCTGAATGAGAGGATGAGGATCTTTCTTTAAGGAACATGGAAAAATAACCAGATTAATGTAGAATATTTCTAATGCCAACAATCATTACTTAACACTTCAGGACATTTTCATAATCTCAAAAGTGACCAGGTCTGACCAAGTCATTGGCAATAATAGGAGGGGGATTACAGGACCAGGAATACAAATTAGGCTACTAAGAAATAACAAGTCTTACAAAATCAGTTTGTCCCAAGTCTATGGTAGTCATTGTGTTTGGCTAAATCTTAGAAATTCTAGTCCATCTAGTCAGTGGCATCAACATCTCTACTTTCACACAGCTGGAAACAAAAACTATTAATAACAGAGTTTAACAAAGCCCTATTATATACAAAAAAAAAAAAAAGGGGGCCTCACTAAACAAGTTTCTCCCCTACTCTGATGTCAAGTTCTTCTTTCTTTCTCTTCTTTTTCTAGCAGCCAATCAGTGTCTTTGGAGACAAATTCCCTGTCTTGACAGTAGTTGGGTTGGGTATTAATTGACCAAAGGTACTTTATACAATAGAATTTGTTTGTGTTTTGGTGCATCAGAGCTGCACAGTCATGAAGAAGGACTGTAACAGCTATTTCTTTTTCTACTGAGATTTTTGAAAGTTTCTGAAAATTAGAAGAGGAAAAATAGCAAAATTAATTCTTTTTACTTGATGACTTTAGATACATATTTACTATTTTTGATAATCATAATAGTCTTTTCTTAATTTAAGTATAGATAAACTATATACAGCATATTTACACCTGAAATCATTTTTTTTTTTTTTTTTTAAAGTTGCTATCAAAATAAATTTTGATGCTTGGACCTTTTGTAAAGAAAGGCTATTATTCAGTTTACAAAGAGGAAAATTTCATGCTGTGATACTGAGTATTCTAAATATATTGTATTGCAATAACCATAAGATTACAAATTTTCCTAAACTATCAAGTTAAGTATATCATGCTTCAGCAGAATTATTACTTGTTTATATTTTAGTGAGGTAACAAAAATAGTAAGGGATTTAATCTGCAGAATAAATCTCCTACGTGTAAGTTGGTGGTTTTTTTCAGTTGCAGTACCATTATGAAAGACTGACATTAAAGAATACTCCTAGATTTTATCCCAGTGTAAACAAAACAGATTTTATTGCAAACTTTTCACTCAGGAAGGATACATACTTATACTACATGTTTTTCATACTTAAAAAATAAATAAAGATAAGGCAATAATGTGACAGAACTTAGTTTTTCTTAGTCGTACTGCTAATGGGGAAAAAAAAGGACAATAGAGAGAGCTATACATTAAATATATGCTATAACAATGGATTAAGCTTTCTTTGTATAACCACTAAAACATATCCAATTTTTTTTTTGCATGTCTGAAAACTGTAGACTGGAACTCATCAAAAATATATTGGCACTCCAGCTATTTCTTTTCTGACCATTCTCAGTTTTACTTTTTTCAGCTTTTTCTAGATATGTTTTTTATTATTTAGATCTTCTGGCTTTTAAAAATAAAGAATTAAAAAGAAACGCCTTTGTGACAGGATCCAACAAATAAATTATTTCAAGTTCTTTTTATTTCATGCTCAACTCCTATCATTAATATGGCATGGGTTGTTGTGGATTAAAAGCTGGGCATGAGCCAACAGTGCTACTCTCACAGCCCAGAAGGCCAACTGCATCCTGGGTTGCAACAAAAGAGGAGTGGGCAATGGGCCAAGGGAGCTGATTCTCCTCCTCTACTCTGCCCTCATGAGACCCCACCTGGAATGCTGCATCCAGTTCTGGAGTACCCAGCACAGCAAGGACGTGGACCTGTTAGAGCAGGTCCAGAGGAGCACCACAAAGATGATCAGAGGGCTGGAGCACCCCTCTTATGAAGATGGGCTGAGAGAGCTGGGGTTGTTCCCCCCAGAGAAGGGAAGGCTCTGGGGAGCAGCTTTCTGATACTATAAGGGAGTTTATAAAGAGGACAGAGATGGATATTTTACATGGTGGCAGGACAAGGGGAAATGGTTTAAACTGAAAGAGGGCAGATTTAGACTAGGTGGTAGGAAAATATTTCCTGTGAGGGTGGTGAGGCACTGGAACAGGTTGCCCAGAGAAGTTGGGAATGCCTCATCCCTGAAAGTGTTTAAGGCCAAGTTGGATGGGATCCTGAGCAATCTGATCAAGTGAATGGTATCACTGCCCAAGGCAAGAGGAATGGGACTAGATGATCTTCAAGGTCCTTTCCAACCCTACCCATTCTCTGATTCTATGATATGCACACAGAATACAGTATTTACTGTGCAATGCACCTGTCTCGCAGAGCACCCAGTAAAACTACAGACAGTAGTTAGAACAACTAATTCTTTACAAGTGACCGCAGCATGACTTTACATAAACAGAAGCAGTAAATATTGTGGTGCTCTTAAAGTGTTTTTGATGAATAGCTTTCAGGTGTTTTTGCTTACCACTGTGATCTCATAGGGAGATTTAAAAAAAAAAAATTAAAAATGGGAAGGACCATAAAAAAATCATTTAGCTTAACTGCTACCCAAAGCAGAATTAACTGCACCTAAAAAAATCCCAGCAAATATTTTTCTACACACCTCTTCAAATATCCATGAAAAATATTCTCTAATCTTCACAAGAAATCTGTGTCCTTATATAACCACCAGAACTGCACCTTTCCTCTTATAGGCTGTAAGCCTTACAAAGCAGTAGTTCCTTGCAGAAGAGAAAAAGAAAAGCAAAATTGTCTTTTGAACATGTGTGGTTAGGACAATGAAAAGCAATAGCCCAAGTGTTATCTGCTGTGAATTTCATCAGGAGCAACAGTTTTCTTGTTCTGAAAAGCATCTATTTACCATTCAGAGAGGGGAAATTTTTATATTCTGCATTCCCTCAAAATATTAACCCTAAAATTGTCCATATTTGCAGTAGTCATCTCATTTTTTATGTCTCAGATTTACTAGCTTCCTAGCTATACATACATACGTGTGTGTATATATGCATGTCTGTACATACATACATACACACACACACACACATACATTCCAATCCAACACATATTTTAACTCTACGAAAGAGCATACCCTTGCTATCATATCAGTGTGCCAACTGAATTGGTATCTTTTTTTCTTTGTTGCCAGGACTGTAACAATGAAATTGTCTCCACTTTTGATCTCATATTATAAAGAATCCCGAATCTCTGACAACTCAAGGCATTATGATATACTCCTCTTACACTGCTAAATCAGACATAGAGAGCAGAGTTCTCTGTAGAGCATAAGTAAAGATTTATAGACATGTTGAAAGAACACTTTCCCTGCTGCCTTCTTAAAATAATTATGACTTTCCACGAATCTCTTTATAAATCAAGTATAGAATGACAAAAGCATAAGGAAGCAAGCCACAAAAATACCATTTACAATAAGACCTAGTGGACTTATTTCAGCAGCATATCACATCTTTGGTGAAAACTATATATAATTATTTCAAGAAGAGATACATGCTGTAATATGAAAAATAAGTATTTATAGTGCCTGTCACTATGTTTCAAAAGAATGCTTTCTGCCTTGATTGTTGTGTTACTATAATGCTTTCATATGATGGTACTAAATATTAAAGGAATGAACAGATACAATGTGAGAAACATGTAAAAGGGCACTATATAACACAAAATAAACATAATAGATTGACCATTTCTAACAGTCACAAAGAAATATTATCATTTAGAATAAAAGTAAGCACCCCTGAAATTTTACAGAGAACATTGCAACTCAATTCAGGCTGCAAGAGAAAGTTCTCTGGTTTGTATGGTCTAGCAGCAGCAGCTACATGGGCTTATTGATACGTGGGGTTAGGTGGTTGCTGCGCATTCAGGGGTATCAGTGACTTTCCACACTGCCATTTCTGTCTAAGCCTAATATATCTCACTGTAGCAGTACACACCATTGAATTAACACCCTTCATTCTTTGTGCTAATTACACAGACTAAAACCATTCAATATTAGTTGTTAACTTGTCAAGAAATGGTGGAGACAAAACCACCCTCCTGTTATATGGATTGTAAATGCACAATTTCTCTCTCAGGTGCTCTCTGATGGCCTCTCTCAGCTGAGCAGTGCCTTGTCAGACTGTAAAACCATCCTCACATCTGGCTGTTCAAGTGCTTCAGCTCACCCACTCAAGCCTGTCACACTGCTGGCAGGGTTTCCCCTCAGGCTCACAAGCATTGAACAACACACACCACCCTCTCATAACAACAGGGCTATTCCATTCAATGAAGAGCACCCTACTCATGAGGTGTCATCAGCAATCCTTTTAAAGGAGCAAACTTCATTCACAGTCATCCGTAGCTATTTCCATTGGCACTCACACCTTCCTATGTGGCTCCACACAGGTAGGTAGACTGGGTTACCCCATTTTCCTGGGCTACCCCATTTCTCTGACCTTCAAACACTGGCTTGACCTCAAATGCTGTCTAAGGTTTTGTGGCATGAATTTGATCCCTGCATTTTAGAGAGAGATTGCTAAAGCATTCAGATAGTCAATGCTTTACTCCTGCTGTTATGTAGTAGTACTTTCACTTAATATACTCAGATCCAGTGAAAATCATTAAATGTAGGCACTAAAAGATGATCTGGACACACAAAAGAAGTGAATAAGAACTAGTGATCTAAAGGATTGGTATTATTAGACTGCATTAAGCCAAAATATATCAATTTGTGTGATGACTTTTAAATAAAATTATAACATAAATCCAAAAGATTTATGAACTACAAAGGGTCAGCACTCAAAAAAGAGTTCTTACAGCAGGCACGCATGACAAAGCACTCTAAATATAAGACCCTGAACAGTAAAATAGAAAAAGGTTGCTTTCTGCAAAGTGAAATAACTGCTAAAAGAAAAGAGGGGCTTTAGACATATTAAGTTAGCTTATTATTGTTAAGCCAAGCCTTCCACTCTAATAAACTGCCAGTGGATCTTGATGGATGGTAAAGCTTTTTAACAGCTTGATTCTTTGAGAAAAGTTAATTTTATTCTATAAAACAAAACATTTCAGGTGTTTGTGTACTTAGAAGACAGGTTCTTTAAATTGTGTGTAATCTTGTGCATGCAAAGAGTGAAAAAAAGTTTTTAAATGACACTTGGTTTGCAAGTGCTGTCAGGTTAGCTTTGGTTTCATTTAAGCTAACTAGTTTATAAAGTAGTAGTGCCATATAAACATTACAATTATAAGATTCTTTAATCTAAATGAGACAAAGCAGAGGGAAGAAACATGATGGAAAAGAAAAATGCCTTCAGATACAAATCAGGCTGTTAGCAAGACCTGTGAACACATCTGTTTAGATTAAGGCAGCAATGAAAGTTGTGCTCTTATGTTTGTGATCTTGTCACTGCAATACAGCTGCTTCTCCCTTGTCAGTGAAGCAAAACATAAGAAACAGCTAGAAATAAGCTGAAGGAGTAAGAACTCCTGAATCTGCGGCAAAAATTCTCCAGTAAAAAGAATAGAGTAGTAATGCTCCATATATATGACCAAAATTTCTCATTACAAAAAAATTGGCCTAAGATGGTCTTAGACTTAGTGGCTCTTCAGTGAGCTCACTAACCCACCAGTAGGTACACTTTTTGAAGTCTCAGTACCCTTTACAGAAACCTTTCTTTACACTTTTTGAAGTCTCAGTACCCTTTACAGAAACCTTTCCTTAGGTAAAGAAGAAAACTAACAAACACACCAAGCAAACAATTTTGTTTTCTTATTCTTTGACACATACAAGTAAAAAGAATCAAAGCATATAGAAATGCTATAATGTGAAAGTACACAAACTGCAGATGAGCACATTTAATTTATTTGCTGGGGTTTTTTTCAATACTGCATTTATTTCAAAGTTCATAATGGTGATTTAGCATTGTTGCATTATGTATGGTAATTTCCATTTCCTATTGGACATAAACACAATAAAAATTTTATCATGTTTAACAAAACCAAATAAGAAAATGCTATATTTAGCACTACTAACCATGCGTTACCTATTGAAATCTTACCTGTATTTTGATTCTATTTTTATTACTCATGCTGATAAAAGATAGATATAAAATAAATATATCAAATACCTGTAATAACTAGACAAAGCATGAAAAAGCATGCTCTTTTAAATAATAATTTATTAACATTAAGCTGTTTATAGAAGTTTTTTTACTGAATGAGCAACGTTAACGACTATCACTTTTCTTTACAAGTGAAATGCTAAATTATGAAGTTTCATAGCAAGCTTCTAGACAAGGAATTAAAATAAACAAATTAAATTCATGTCCATTTTATTTTCATCAAATTCAGTGAAGATTTGAGTTCATACATTTTACTATGTGCTTATTAACATGTGTGAATATTTTATATGCATATGGAGAACAATGAACAGTCTACATACATTATCAACAAAGCACCATTATATACTGCCATATTACACAGAACATATTATTGTTAAATATTAAGTATGGATATTTCAGTATTCCAATCTCTAATCTGTAATGACAGCAACAAGTTCAATCCTACAGGATAAAAGAAAAGCTCAAGGAAAAGTCTTTATATAACATTTCCACCTTTTAAAAGAAAAAAAATATTCTTTTTTTCAATGAGTTCAAACACAACAGAGGCTTGCTTTTAAAGCGTAGGTCCCTTCTACACCTTATTCAGCAATAATTTTCTGTTGCTCTTCATATTACATTCTCAACACATGATGCATGGCTTTTGTGTAATTAAATGTGTTACTCTTGATGCCCAGACAGAAAATATTCACATTTTAATGGGAAGTGCTGTGTGGATGAAAAAAAAAAGACCTATTTGTCATCCTTCATTATGCCAATTCACAATAATAAATTAACAGGGAAGAAATATGTTCCATATTTCCACTGTGCATTCTATAGCTCTTCTGCTTCAGAGTGCTAAGAGACCAATCTCTATATGGAAATAGTACAGGAGTACTTAAAAGCACTTTGCAATCTGGTGTCTGAATTACTTTCTTGTAAACTCTGTTTGGCATTGGATTAATATCTAATTTTGCTCTGACAAGAATAAGCAAAACTTACGCCTGCTAAAAGGCTTATTTAGGCTGAATATGAGAATATTTGTTTCTCTGTGGGAAATATATATATAAAGCTACAAAAGACAGCTTGGGCTGTGGAAAAAAAAACACTTCAAGATCTGGTAATGCTGGCAGTTCACACAGCTGTCTACAAAAGAAATTATACAAAGTACATGAATGTTTTAATAATCCTTTTGAAACCCTATGCAATATATATGAACAGTCACAAAATAAATACAGATATATGAATTATCTTGACACAAAATGTAATGGAAACACCATATACCCTTTATTATATGAAAAGTATGTTCTCAGACACATAATTAATTGGTAACAAGATTTTATGGGAAAGAGTTCAAGAAGCGTTTGGACAATACTCTCGAGCACACGACATAATTCTTGGGGATGGTTCTGAGCACAGCCAGGAGTTGGAGTCAGTGATCCTTGTTGTGTCCCTTCCGACTCAGCATATTCCGTGATTCTGTGATTGTATAATCACTGCCTACCACAGCAGTCCTGCTTACAAAGCTTCAGAGAATATTTATGATAGTACTGTATATTGTAGAGTAATTATTGGACCTAATTCTATGTCTTTTTTCTTTTATTCTTTGTGTCATCACTGCTTTACAGCTTTTCAACGCAAAAGTCAATTGGTCTTTTTGTTAAATGCCTAGGGAAACTAACCCTTCCCTGAGTACTCTGTCTCATGACATGAGACATGTTTTGATTTGGTCACTTTTTCAAGAAGTGCCATACTTATTACTGTTAATTGATCTTCAGTCCACTGTAATCAGTGAGAGAATCACCATGGAATTTTAGTGAAATAACTTGGGTTCACTTAGCTCTGAAAAGTTCAGTTCAAAAGGTAAGTTTTTGAGAAAGCTACAGATAGAAAACACACAGATAGAAAACTAAAATGGACCACCTTGATTTCATATAATACCCACATACCATTTAGTATTCATCTATTCTAGCATCAAAATAATAAGTTTTGTTTTGTCTGAATATTTAAGCAGCCACAAATAGATTTGGTGGCTTATTTCTTTGTGTTTTGTTTTTGTTGTTTTTTTTTTTTTTTAATAGCTGTAAAAGCATTATCATGGCAATAAAAATTATGTGAGAACCATTTCTTCTCTCCTGGAGAACTATTATGAGATTTTTTTTTCTTATCCACATATTTCTTTGACAAAGTACCTTTTCCCCTCAGACAATATAGTGGATTTCTCTATTAAGTCACTGGCAAGACATATTTGATATAGTAGCACTTGATACATGATTCATATATCTTGAAAAAGGGTTACAATTAAAATAGAAATTGTAAAACTGGCAAAGATGCACTTTTTGGGGGTAGCAGCACACCAGTGTTTCAGACAGTAGTATTAAGGTGGTTCCTAGTCAAGTTCCACAAAATATGATCTTGGAACTCATCTGGTTCACTGCTTTCAGTTGGGCACAGGTTTAGATCCATAATGATAAAGTTTGCTGATACTATGCATATGGAAGGTAGGACACAGAAGAGCAGAAATTAATACCAAAAGATGAAGACAAACAGAAATAGAAATGCAAGATGATGCTCATGGAGCTAATAATAAAAAGTTCTCTGGTGTGCTGGAGGCTTATCAGATGGAAATGTTTTGTAGAAATGGGATGTAATAGTCTCTGAATGAACGAACTGACAGTATGATGTAGCATAAAAATTGCAAACAGACTCTGAAAATGTATGGCAAAAGGTGAATCTGTCAGAGAAAAGCAAGCACTGATGTCGTTGCACTAGGCCCTGGTTAAACCTCAGCTGCAATACAGCTTTGAGACTTCTGGTCAGGAAAGGTAACCTTGAAAGAGAACAGGTAGAGAGAAAGTTATACAAGAAAACAGGGGAAAATGACCAGTTTTAAGGATGACCCTGAAACTGTTTTACTGGTAGGAAAATATATAGGAAAATTAAACAGAGAGGGAGGTGATTGAGCTCCATAAATACATCAATGGATATGTAAAAGAAAGAAGGAGCTCATTAAATCATAATACTGAAACAGAGAATATTCTAGATGGACATAAATGTACTGAAGTGGAAATTAAAAAGGCTTCTAGTCATTACACCAAGCAAATTTGATAGTGTTTTTCCAGTTATATTACATAGGAAGAAAACTTTTTAAGAGATATTGGCAGATCGAATCTCCCTATGAATGGGATTATTTGGCATAAGCCTGAGCCAGGCAGCAAATGGGATATATGATTGCATCTCTTCCATTGTTAGCAACAAGATTCCAGGGACATCAGCGCTTCTTAGTGACTCTAAAATGGTAATATATGGTTTTTTTAATACCTAAATGTATAGATACTGAACCCATATATTTAGTGATGTGTGCCTTTTATGGAAAAATTGAACAAAAACAAAGATCAGATTACAGAAGATGAACCTGAAAAATTAAAATTAAGTTGTACACCAACTTCTAAATATGGCATCTAGAAGCACTTTGTGTACTTTATAGAATGTCACCTGCAATACATGTGCCACTTATCTTTCTCTAGTTATGCTAGCTACATGTATCATGAAATGTAAATTTAGTGAGCATGTGATTATGAGTGTTTGGATTTGTTATAAAAAAATCTGTTAAATATGTAAGTAAATGTAAACAGTCACGCTCACTGGCAGCCCTTGAAATACATTATTCAACACATACTTGTATATATTTACTGGGTTTTTTTCCCAAAAAACTAGAGTCTGAGCCAAAGAAATTCAGCTGTTTCCATTGTCCAGAGGATGTGGATTGACAGTTCAAGGAGTTAGACAAATGAGTAAGGAGAGAGTGCTGAGATATTCATGATGAATTTTCTCCATTCTGTAGAGAAGAACAGAGAGCCCAGCTCTGCAGCATCTCTCCAGTGTGAATGAGATCTGTGGATTCAAGTAGGCATCTGGCTCAGTCAAAGTTCAGAGTAGCAGTCTGTAGTGTGGCCTCAACAGAATTGGTAACTTAGAAAACCACCGGTGGTTAAAGACATGGTAAAAAACCAGGGGTTTTAGCTTTATTCTTCACAAGCCCAACCTTAACTAACCTGGTTTTGGATTATAGATTAATTAGGTGCTTGTTTATCTTGGTCTAGCAAAACCATTCCTGGCCAAAAAGATCTTAACCAACCGCATATCAATTCAGAGGAAACAGTCACTTGGTGATTTTTACAAAACCCCACACAAATAGAAGTCCCCACCTCTGGATTTTAGCAAAGAAAAAGAAGCCCTACTATTGTATAGCTAAAGAGGTTTGTTTTACAAGTTCCTTCAAAAATGCATATGAAAATAACTGTAACATTTTATGTCCCATTTAAATTCCCTGAGGACATAATTTAGCAAAAGAAGTTTCTTATTGTGGACAGTAAAGGAAAAAATGGTCATATTTCACTGTTTCTTCAATGCTTGTTCCAAATCAGAACACAGGAAATGTTATCCTGGCTGCTCTTAGAAAATGTGAAGAGAAGCAAAGGCTTCCAGCCCCCAGCAATTCCAAGCAATTTCCCTCTCCTTTAGCTCTGCTTGGATCCTTTCTCCTAAGTGCAGTATTTTAAGTGCTTTAAAAAAATGAGAAGACAGCATCAAAAGTGAAGTGGGCTGTCAATTACATAGATGGAAATTTTGCAGGTGTTTCTAGACAGTAGGCAAACTTTTCCAGTTTAGCTCAAAAATAAATGTTCAGCAAACTTTTAAGTAGCAGATTATTCTGGGACTTAGAGTTTCACTATGCTTGAAGAATTAACTCTCAGTTATGAGCTAGTCTAAAGTATAGGTGGGTTCCAATTTAGCTTGCACATAGATTGTGAAAATATCTTTTATTTCTGCAGGACCTCACATCATCATCATCTCTTGGAATAAAGTGGGATGAGTTTTATAACAACACCATCATCTTTGTTCTCAGTGTCTTTTTATTATTTTTATTTTTAGAGCATATGCAGTGAAAGAGGTTTCAGTGTGCATTTTAATTAATGTTTCGTTCTTAAACCATTTGAATGATGACATGAAGTGCAGGATATTATCCCCTTGCATTGCTGGGAAATTCTAGTGGTAAGTTAGAAAGTCCACCAAAAATGAACTGTTTGGATACTTCTCACAAGTTACGAGTATTTTTGTTTTGGATGCCCTACTTAAAAGCCTGCGTCTCATTTGTAGAAGTGCTCACCTCTTGGCTGAAGTGAGCAAACAATAGCCTTTCAAAGAGTAAAATGTAAATTCCTAGATAATTTACATTTACACTCAAAGGTAGTGGATACTCATGCTTTAATTGGTTATGTCTCAGTTATCTCTACAATGGGAATGATGGAAGCACTGTGAAAGTAAATTAACATTAATTTGCAAGGTATGCAGATGCCATATTGTCTGGTTTCAGAAAAAAATCCTCTGAAAATGCAATTAATATTTTCTCTCAGTAGAGTTTGAATAAATTGGTAAAAAGTATCTGATCTGCCCAAAGGCCAATGAAAATGAAACATTATGAATCTGCTTAGTCATTTAGAAGCAATAATGTCCTATGTTGATGGAAGAAAATATAGTACATGGTTTTGTAATTATAAAGTGTCTTATAACGTACAATCACAAATAGGGAAGAAGTTGAGTAGAGTTAAGAAAGTCAACTTTAGTTCTAATGTTGCCTAATATATGACAGGAACACCTTATTTCAATAAGAATTCTTCAAAGAAGAATAAACACAAGTATTTCAAAAAGTGGCCTGATACCACAAGATTCATCATTGAGATCAGAAAGTTATACCTGCAGGGTATGTTTCTGGCAGTAGAGCTACTGTCAGGCTTGACAATGGTAACAGATGGTCACCCCTTGCATAGAGCAGCACCAGAGGAGAGTGAGGAGCACACTTTGCCAACAGGTTTCACAGATATTTATTGATAACAGCGAAATGCTAAGATTTGGAATGGCTGGTTCATTTCCAAGATCTGCATGGCAGTATGCTCTAGTATTACAGACTTTTCTGTTTCTTTTTCTGCTTTTATGTCTTATTCCAGCTCTCTCGTTCTCTCCCCCACTTCTGGAATTTCATTCTCATCTTCACATCTTCACTGGCTTGTTTCCACCTGACTTTTCACTTAGCCAGCTATGGTCTTCAGTATTTTGATTTCTTCTTTTTCCTGATTAGCATATCCAAAATTATAAACTTCTCACATAGTTTTCCCATCTGACTGCCACACAGACAGATCCGTTGTCTCTTCCCATGCTCATTTTCTGCACCTAGCAGTTAGTCATCTGAATTCAATCTCTTCCTTACCAGTTCCTCCCAGGTCTCAGATCTTTCTCCCATACTTTTTACCATTGAAATCCCTGTCACTTTACTCTTGCCAGCTACTTTACTCTACCCAGCCCCAAGAAATCCAGAGAAGAATTCTTGCATTCCTGTACTCAACTGAACCAGCCTACTTCTCAAGGCACCTTTGGCTCTACACAAAATGAAGAGCAGAGGTAAAACAGACCTTCTTGTGTCAGAACAACAGCATTTGGAGACAAATCCAGGGCACTTCTGAATGTACCTGGATGGAGAACTACTAAATATATGCATTTAATTGCACAACTCTAACAAACTGCTATTTAACATGTGTGAACTGGACTTTCAAATATTCACGAACTGGAAAAACGTAAATAAATTTTCATGGAGATATCAAGTCATCCTCAACTAAACCAATACTTATCACCTTGCCAGCTTGTAAGTCTCTTCTCTGTTACCTGAAGGTGCTAGAGTTCTTAAAAAATAAGCCTTACAAGGAATATACTAGCAAGAAATAAAACAAAATAATGTCCCTCAGTCTCATTCTCAGGTATAGCAAAGCCATTCAGGTTGGGTATGCAGCCTGGGTCAGAACTTCAGTATACAGAATTTCAGGTTGACTCACTGAAGTTTAGCAAACTTTTAAGAAGCTAAAAGCAGTGGAAGACAATGGCAGTGTCAGGAAGAATGGACTGTATGTGGAATGGACTGTAAAATAGCTGAGAATTATTCCCCTTATATGCAAACTTCAGTTATTTTGTCAATACTTATCTTAATGGAAAATAAAAGTCAGCAGGCCTTGTTTGTTAGTTTGGAACTGAGCAGAATAGCAAAACCAGCATAAACCTGTGAAAATGATGACTAGTGTCAATGATCAAATAACTCTGCATATACCCATTGATCTTCCATTAAAATTAATGTTACGTGTTCATATAATCTTTTTTGTTTCTAAAGGGAATCATGCATGGACATTTGAAGGCAGAATTTGATTCTGAGCCTACTACCTTTGAATTTTTCTTTCCCAAAATGAAAGTCTCTCTTTAACATGCTAGTTACATTCCTCAATAATTTTAAATAAGCTGCCTCTCAGCCTATTACTGTTTAGTATGTTTTCCTATCTATTCATAAAGAGTTGTCAAAACTCTCAGGTGCTGAAGATAAGACTGTAAAGCAGATCATCAACAAAATAAAGCAGGAGATTTTATAAATTCTGAAATATATCAAGGTTAGATTACCTTTGTTACTTCGTATATGTAAGATTTAAATTGATTTTTCTGGCATGAAAACAATGGGGGGAAGGGACTTCTGACTTCTGATGTAATGCTTTGCAGAAACCAGAAAAGTCAATAATATACAGACAGTTCAAACATATAGTATTTACTGATTCAGTTGAAGCATGTTTTTAGTGGGTTATGTAGGCAAGTTACAATCTATAAGAATTGTCAGAATTTCTTAACAGAATTGGTTAGATTCCTTTAAAAAATATATCTATTATTGTAATGTGTGAGCTTACATATTCTTATAAGACCCCTAAGCACCAGAACTTTTTACAAAGCTTGAAAAGCAATTTTTTTTCCCCAAAAATAAGTCAACCTACCATTAGTTAATAAAAAGTTGCCATACTTCATATGGAACAGAATGCAAGTTTGAAAAAATTGGGATATTATTACATAAAACATACATTTATGACAGACCAGACATTTAACAAGTAAAGCAACACTCCCGTCTAATTTCCAGAATTGTTAGTGAAACTTACATTTTGAGCTAAAAAACACTACCATCTTGGTTCCATACTGTTACATAAGGAAGAATAGTCATCCAATGTCAATCCTTGGCATTCTCTCCATAATTTTAACTTTCCTAGAAAACCCTCTTGAGTGTCAAAAACTCACTTGGTTTAAAGGAGTTAATGAGATTGCAAACCAATGTAGCCACAGAATGAGTATAATAAAGGCTGGCATTTCAGTCTTGCTGTTCTCTTTTGCTTGTTATTTCTCATCAAAGCCTGTTTTTAATAAATGGACATGCTTCATCAAGTTGCAATACTGAAAATGAATACAATAAAGCTGTTGGATAATAAGCTTTGTAGTAGAAAAAGATATAAAGGAAACAAACAGAACTTTGTTAAAGAACAGAGGGATCAACTTTGCGTTTTCTTAAAATTATGGCTACCAAATATCTGTTACCTTTGTACCACTTGGAAGTTGGGAATTTTGGATAGTCAGGAACTTTCCAGTTTTGCATCATCTAATATCAATGTGATTATCTTACACAACACAGTGGGATAGTAGACAGTAGACGGCTCTTAAGTAAGGAGAAAGCACTTTGGACTTAGTGAAGAAAATAGAGAAAAAGAAGCCAGCTAAAATATACCTGCTTTGAATATTAAACATATTATCTACAAAAACAATAAGTACCCATTCATTTTTGAGCTATTAATGACTACTCTTGCTACAACAGGTGGAAATATAGCCTAATTTTAACACTATACAGTGTAGATTTACATGTCTTTTCCATCCCTAATGTCTGCTTTTGAAGCCAGGCAGTCTCATACACTCAAAACATCCTGCTAATGTAGCAGTCACTTCTTAATTTTATTACTGATTTTAGTGAAAATGGGTTCAATACTACATTTTCTCAAGCAATAAAATAACCAATCAAAAGTCCTAGACCTTTCTCTCTTTGGGCTAGGACAGTACAGTGGCAGCTGACTAAGTCTGAGGAGTTTGTTATAGTGACAAAAAAAAAAAAAAAATACACCCTTAAACCTTCCTCAAGAAGATGAGTCCTAGGAACTTAGATCTTTTAGCATTTCTCAGAGTCTCATGTTTGATGTTGTTGAAAGGACTTTTGCTAAACCACATTAGAAAAAATGTGTGGAGGTCTTGAGAGGATGTAGGTGTTATCTTACAATCTAATTAATTAATTCTCTAAGGAGCAGTAGGCTGTGTTTTACAGCACAGCCTGAAGGTCTTCATTCATGCTGCCTCCTCACACGAGATGGTACCTGTTTACAGGCCCACCTTCCTCTGTAACATACCAGCTTCTTGTATTCACTGTTGTCACTCAGATAGCAGACTTTCCAAAATAAATATTTTGGCAATTAGAACCACAGCCTAATGTCCAACACCAAAAGAACTGAAACACAGGAAACTTTGTACTTCCTTTTCCCCATGGATGCATTTCTATTACCTAAGTCATTTGTGTAAAGTATAAGGTACAAGGTATAACTTTCATATTCTTTCTGTATCAGTGATTCTATGACAATCAAAGATTCTATGACTTCAAGTGGTAGCCTGGTAGGCGGTTGAGAGCTGTATTTTTAGCTTTGATTCTTTTATATTTTTTTTAATTATTTTGAAATATTTACATAATGGGTACATATATATAGCATGTAAGCATGCACATTTATGTATGAATATATAATTTCAGACTGAATATTTTTTAATAGAAGGACATATATGTGTATATATATCTATAACATAGAAATAAAAAGGTCCCTGTATATCCTATTTTCATACTCTTATTTTGATCATGTTGGATTTTGCTTGGTTTCTCTGTAAAAAGAACTGTAACTAAAACTTTGAATGGTACAGTCTGAATAGTATATAATTCAATTGTGATGGTAAAATTATCCAAAATCCTTGTTAAAAGAATTTTTAACATGCTGCTGTCCATTTTTTTACATATTACCTGAAGCACAGCAGAATGTTTTTACCCATAAAATGAACCCAAAGTAGCTAAAAACTTAAAGAATTCTTTCTTATTATTTTTATTGTTGAAGATACTCTATTTTTAATTGCAACATAGGAGAGGGGAGTTTACCATGAAAAGAAAATGGCTTGTCTTTAAAATGTAAGAATTTAATCGTGTGCTATTGTTGCCTGCCAACAATGAGCTAAAGAGGTTAATGGATCATAGGTCTGGCAAACAGCCACGCTGCCTCCGGCTCGATACATTTAACTGCGTAATCTGGATTAAGGTTTGGTGCTATTTTTTTTAATCAGGGCATGAATTGTTGGTAAATAAAAGTTAGATTTTATCCAGTCTTCTTTTTTTTTTTTTTCCCTCCCCGAAAACAGAACCACTTATCACTCATCTCGATCCGCGCAGCGGTAGGAGCAAGGGGAAAACAGGCGGCGGCCTCCCCGGCGCCCCGCGNAGCACACAAAAAGTATATAGCTCCCCCTTTCCCACCCTGCATGTTTCTTGGGCACACTGTCGGAGAAGCCAGGCAGCAGCGGCAGCGTTATAAGGCAAATCACAAAGCGAGAAACTTTCAGTGCTGTTGTGGCTATTTTTTATTTCTTTCACAAGAATGAGCTTTTTTTGGTGCGCGTGTTGCTTTCCCTTCCCCCGCGCCCCTCTCCTTTCCGTTCGGTTC